>JAOWAY010000004.1:13187-24460 GCA_028565895.1 Goniobranchus geometricus
TCTTGTTTAGTTTCTTTTTGATGTTTTTGTTGTCTTTTTTTAAAGGAGCGCAGGGAAGGGGAGGGGAGGTTACTGACATTTGCTTTGAAATTGTATTTTCTTTTCCTTTACACCGCGATTATTGAGCCTTACTGGCGCAAGATAATCTACTGGTCACTCAACGGCGTACAGGTAAAGCACACGTGCCGCAATGTCCGTGCTTTCTTTGATGCGACTAACACGTGACTTACCGTAACAACAGACGTGACATAGGTCAAGGCAGTCGACGGAAGGGAACAGCACCGTCGGCCAACAGTTCTACTACTAATACTATAACCCCAAGGCGAACCCGCTTTCACGAGACTTAATACACATAATCATAGAACTCATTCGAAGAGGGTTATTGACGACACAGATGATAGACAATGGGAAAATTGATTCACAACGAGCCGCGTGTCATACACACACCCAAACCATGTGTTACATAACATCACATACTATATTACTGTTATTCAGTCTCTACAGAAGTATCCAAGATGCAGGGTTGACAATCCATAACATTTGTTGAATTAGAGGCCACAGTTATAAGACGAAGGAGGGGGGGCAACGTGAGGTGGGAGATGGACCAATTTCGCATTATGTCATATTACCATGAACTCTCCATATCATTACATGTTTCAATGTTTACGACTTACGCCAGCAGGTACCGTGTGCCAACCATCTCCCAAGCGAGTGGACGTTTCCACGAAACGTTGTACGCATTCTTTAAACTCAGCCAACGTGAGTAGGCCGCTCTCCATCTATGCGGTCAAATCCGCTACTACTTGCTTGCTCTTTTCGTTGGCCACTCACCAAATCACTCACTCGCTTGGTTTGGTATTGGTGAAGAGGGCAACTGAAAGAGGAGCCTAGTGAGAGAGGAAGAAGGATGTTATAAAGCATACGTTACGTGACAAAGTATGTTATGCGTAGAGAAAAACAAACAAACCAAAGAACATGAAACTAATTCTAACCAATGGTGAAAAGGCCAACGTGGGCTCTATTAGAATGAAAAAAAAATAACGATTTTACTTTCATAGCTCAAACTTAGTTTGAAATTGCTCAAGTCTGTTTAAGACTAGACTTGCATATTTCAATAAAGATCTATATCGAACGAACCATCCGCCCGAGTTCATGAGGTCATAACCTTTCTATCACCCTTATTTAGTCCCAGAGTCAACTAAATACCCACTGTAAAGGTGAGACGAGTTTTGTTTTTAGGGAGGGGTTGCGATTTTCGTGAAATAAAACAACAAGAAAATGACCGAGATACAGCACAGGCATAGACGAAGTAAAGAGTTGAGGAAGGAAAGCGAGGGGGAAAAAACACTGAAATTTCCCTCTAAAATGGACTCTCCCAACACCAAACGGTCTTGCAGCACATCAAAAACTATTGAGCAAAATCTCGAAAAATATAGGTCATGGCGATGTTTAAGTATTATTATTGAAATCTGCACCTATGGCGAATCGAATGCGTCAGACCTGTAAATAAAAGTTACGTCAGGTCAATGATGAAAATACGAAAAGTTGATTAAAATCGCTCCTGTCCATCGTTTTCAATTTCCACATTAAACAGGGTTGTAAAGCCTACACCTTCACAAAAATGGACCGAATCCTAGGCCCTATATTATTGGTTCCCTACTTCCATACTCTTTATCCCTTGGTGAGATCATCAGCGTTCCACTAAAAGTGGGTCTTTAACTCTGCAAAGTTTGAGAAAAACAATGCAAAATAAAATTTAATACGAATTAGGCCTACCGTGGTCATACCACTTTAAAAGTGCCCCATAATGTCATTATCATATATTTATCACATACACTGTTTCAATGAGATCAACCTTTAGGAGGGTATGAGGTTTCGGTGCATGGCATGAGAGATGGCCTGGGACTCACTCATGTGAGTAGCTTTGGTGATCAAGAAGTAACGGTGTCAGCGATAGATGTTGATAGTGTTGCTCTGTAAAATTGAGATTTTGATCGTGGAGTATCGACGGACAGTGAGCTAAAAGTTTACTTGGATCCGATCAAACTAGATAACTGGCAAGTCGCCAAAGCGTCTTTGTCGCCGAACTGTGAGGTACCAGTGAAAATCGGTTTTACGGCACGGCATTTGGGCTATTTTCGTCGACCAATCAAAAAGAACCGACTGACAGGTCTACTTGATGTTGGCATAGTAACGGGGTCAGTGTCGTCCTTGATGGCTTGACAGGTGCGTGACAGTTCAGCCCTCAGCATGTACGCCAAAGGGAAAGGATCCACCGTCCCCTCGGATGCTCAGGCAAGAGAAAAGTGAGTAAATTGTTTATTTTAGTACCAATTATAATACTTAAAACATGTGAGAACGTATATTTATCTTTTGTGCGATGTTGGTGTCTCTGGAAAGTCTCAGTTCTCCTCGATTCCACCTGCACACGAGGATGCCCCATTCAAACCCTCGGCATAATGGCTGTTCCAACTACCAAACACACCCAAGTTCAAAATGTAATATCTTTATTTTTCTAGTTTCAAAGTCGAGAAAGTGATACTTTCTTGCTGTCAAAACGTTATTCAATATCAACTCACCTTGCTCCTTGGATGCTAAGGCTCTCAAATCTGTTCGTTTCGGGGCAAGATTACATCTACACAGGTTCTTGGCATGTTTTGATTATGGCTGCTTTGAACGAACCGGCTAGTTACTGGTACACATTGAGTGCTCTCCCTTTACATGCTAATGATGATCACCGTTATCTTCCACCTCCTTCATGGGCCTTCTTTCTATCCAATGATGCATTCTATCTATCTTCTGACTAGATTAGTTTCGCGATCTGTTTTGTTGTGACATTCCTCCTAATTCTATTTGATCTAGACTTTTTAAAACTCTTCTTACGTCAATGTTGCTACTTTCATAAAGCCTCTAAAAGTTGTTTGTATCAATCTATTCTGTGGTCAAAGAGATTGTATATAGAGTCTTGATCATGAGATGGGGGGAGCTGAGAGCTCATTTAGTAAGGTTTTCAGTGTACTTAGAGCTAAAATCTCATGCTGATTTTATGAAAATGATTTGACTGTCTGTCCTCTACCATTCTAAATCTTTTTCTTCAATGTCAGCCAAATGTAGAAAAAATTCAAAGAGCTTTTTGGGGGGGACTTGGATCTAGAATCTAGTCTAGATCTATGTCTTCATGAAGTCTTTTGTTTGTTTGTTGTCAGTGTCTCAGTCATTCCCACAGTACATTTTTACTCAGCTTGTCATTGGAGAAAACGCTACTATAAGTAAGTTCATGAGAGCTCAAGCCTCCTTTTGTTGACCGCTATTGTTATTATTATAATACCTTGTGTAAGTTAATGATTTGCAAGTCAAGTTGATCATTAGGGTCAATCATCCCAAAACTTGGAACAGAAAATACTGCAGTCTTCATACATAGGACAGGAATCCAAAGCTCTCGGCATGGTTCCGCTTAAGTCTTGTGTCAGAGTCAATCTTTATAGTTGCCCTGCCTTGAATTTCCACAAACTCATCCAAATCTACATTGTACTTTTCCAGCCTTGCCCAACTTTTCAGCCCACATTAGAGCATGTCATAGACAGTGCACAGCATTTTGGTCCATATTATTATAGTCGAGTGATGATGAATCAAATGAAATGTGTGAAAAGATGGTCTCGAAATGTCACCCTTTGATACCAACTCATCAGTGATTCGTGTGTCAATAACGGTTATGGTTACAATGCTGATTGAGATGTAAGGCAAGGGCACTTCTTCAAATCCCCAATGTTTGCTCCTATTTAAATGGACCCTACAATTGACAACTTTTGGTATGCTGTAGCAGATCCCACAACCCTTCTTTCTGTCATAAGACACACTTAAAGAGCTACATCTTTATAGAAATTGGTCTGTTACTGCTGAAAGGAACCTTAGCATCTCCAGGCATTAGCGTATCTGCTGGGCACTTTGCGCACTTCTCTTGTGTTTTTTCTCACGCCTCACCTTAGCCAAGTTGGCAATTTTGATGTAATCGCTCATCCCACTTTGTGTAGACCAATGAGAATGATTTAATCCCCTTTCAGAATGTAGTAGGCTATTCTGCATCCCCTTGCCTTGACTGGCTCCACCAATCTTAGTCACATGAAAATTTTTATGTGTTCATAGGGTTGTTTTAACCGCCTTTTTTTATCGACGCTGAAATAACAGAACCTTTCGAAAAGTCCTTTGTATGCCATTTGATCAGTTTTACCATACAGAAATACACCATGATATTATTAAGCTTTGGAATTTTTTTTTATTTCAATGAATGTGTTTCAAAATCATTTACTTCAACTGAATGAATGTCTGAATGTTGAGCACACAGAGGAGGAAAAGTGTCTGATTGGCCTCTCTTCTACAGCTTTATCTTTCTACTTTTAAGACTACTAATGATTTAGTCTATTTTAAAGCACAGGTTTAAATTTGAGAAATTAAAAGACTTGAAAACTTTTTGCTAAAATGTATGTTTTGACTTTCTTTCCTCAGACTTGCATTATATGTCTATGAATATTTGCTTCATGTTGGAGCCCAAAAATCAGCACAGACTTTCTTATCAGAAGTAAGCATTGTTGATTTTAGTTCTAGATCTATTTGCTATAATGAAAGCAGGCACATGATTGATTTGTGTCTTCACCGAAGTAATCTTGTGTTCTATTCACGTTTGTTGTTCTTCTTATGTTACATTTTTGTGTGTCTGAATACATTAATGGAAAGTTTTCACAAAATGTTTTTGATCTTTTTGGCTATGAAACTTCAAAATATCTCTCCCATGACTACTTTTATCTCTTGGTCTATTATTCTGGTTTCAAAGAACATTATAAGGCAAGGTGTCTTAATACTTTTTAAAAAGTTTTTGAGTTGGCGATTCATACCTATAACATCAGGAAACTGTGTCTTCACACTGTATATTTGTCTCTACCACTTAAATCTATATTTTTGGGTTGTAAATTCATTTTCTTCTTCTTTTCTCCTTCGGTCTGCCAACACTTTAGAGATTTGTCCTGAAAGGCTCATTAATTTCTACAGTTGTCTCCCTTGCTTTTCTCTCAACACATTTGTTCTATGGAAGCCGCCACCTATGATATCAGTCACATTAGTCCTCTAGGGATGACTTGTGTTGAATTTTAGTCCTAGTACTAAGATTGAACTGTCTAATACTTTTGAGTTTGTAGTATGACAAAAAAAATTGTGTTTGTATGCAGTCCTGAATTGACTTACTGGGTTGTTTTTTTTCATTCAGTGTCAAAATTTGATTTCATCCGTTTTAAATGGAGATTTGATGTGTCTTACTTTTAATCGTTAGAAGGTGTTGGTAAAAAATTTCCCTTTAAGCTTTTAAAAAAAAAAAAAAAGTATTTGTTCAGGATGAATCGGTCCTGTCTAAATGTTTATTTCACTTACAGAAATTATTCAACGTGTTTTTATGTGTATATATGTACATTCTTTTTGACTAAACCTCATGCATTTTATGTCATTCACAGATCAGATGGGAAAAGAACATAACGTTAGGAGAACCGCCCGGGTTTCTTCATTCATGGTGGTGGTAAGTCTGTATCTACAAATTGATATGAATTAACTGTTGATCCTGGTGCCCTTTTTGTATTCATCAGCTGTTCCCTTTTTGTGAAAGCGCAATTAAATAACTACCAAAATACATTAATCATTATTGTGTAAAATAAGTTTCTCCCAATTAACAAATTTTGTAGATTAAAAATCTTCACGTGTGGATTTGACATGTGTTTACATCTGCATTCTGTCGACATTCCGTGAATAATTTTATTGGCATATTATAAGTAAATACACCCATTTCATTGTGCTTGGGAAGAACTAATGAATTATATAAAAACCTGCTATCTTTTTTTTCAAAGCAAAACATTAAAATAGAAATCTGTGCATAAGATTTTGAAGTTGTTATCCCTTCTTTATCTCAGTATTGCCTTAGAATATTTTCCTGCAAAACTGATCATGCCATTGACACTTGAATGTGTCATTGTCTGTATTTGGACAAGGCTTTCTGCTCTTCACAGGAATGATACTACACTGTTTACTGCCTTTCATGATAAACCTTACTTGATTTAGTTCTTCCATCAATTTAGCTGTAGTGGTTGGGCTTGAAAATCAATATCATTATCCAGGAGTCTAGTCCGGTAAATGTATTTCTTCCCATAAATTTCTTTATCAGACTCATGAATTGAGATGTTTACAGATTAAATAACAAAACGTTAAGGATTCAAAGTTGATTTCATGAGAATAGTTATATCTTTCCTTCCTCTCTATATGTAAGAGGTCATATATTTCACTGGCATAAGTTAGTACTGATTTCTTTAGAGCTTTCTGTACAATGTGTCTCATCCTCTGTTTAGAACTTTTGGAAATCTATTTCGGACCTTAATGAATATGTGTGTACCATGGTATTTCATTCCTTCTCCCGGCAACTTTTCCATTCCGTCATCCCACTTCATGCTTAATTAAGTTAGCTGATTAACAATTATTGTCTGATGTGTAAATCATCAATGAAAAGTCAAATTTAATAGTACAAGCAAAGACATTGAAATTTGTCTTTAAAATGTAGTTTAACTCCATTTGCTTCAGGAGAAATTTAATCCATAAGTGAAATTTTTTTGGTATAAACTGAAAATCTGGTTTTTAGATCCTGAAAAATTGATCTCTCCAGTTTGCTATGATTGACATGTCATTGCCTATGATGATGTGTATTAACTGCTTGATTTTGTAGAGAGCTGGTCATTTTGACTTTTGATTGTCCCATTTCTATCTTATCAGATTTCAGTTTCTCAAATTTTTAAACTTTCACCCATGATCAAATCATTCAAAAGTCTTTAAATTTTAATGAGCTACTCTATGCATTCATTTTTTCAACTTCAGTTATACTATTTTTATATCTTTTCGGAGACAACTTATTATAATAGAAAAAAAAGTCTTCAAGATACATTCATCCAACTAATTTACTCTGACTAAGGTAAAATAACTGCAAACATCATAAATAATCAAAATGATGCATGCTTTGTCATCTGAACCTTATTTCTTTTTAACCAATATTTGTAGTGTTTTTGTATGCACTTTCTTGAAATATTTTCCAAGTTATTAATTGCGTGACACTTCTTTTCTTGCAGTGTGTTTTGGGATTTGTATTGTGCAGCACCTGAGAGGAGAGAAACGTGTGATCACAGCAGTGAAGCAAAAGCTTTTCACGATTATGTGAGTACATTGAATTTATAAAGAAAACTTTACATTTGCCAGTAATGTTCACCATTTGGCCTTTGCCTTAAGAATCCATTAATTTACAGTGTACTACTTAAAAAATTATGTCCTGACGAAAAAAAAAATCATACTTCAATGCTAACAATCCTTTTCTTTGTTTTGACTATTCTTAACCATGTGGTTGTCACAGCAGTTCACAAGTTCACAGACTCAACATGCTCATTTTTGGCAATATGCTTTACCTGACACATCCAAGCCATGGAGAGTAGTGAGAGAAAAGATCAAAGAAATGGTTGGAAATAATTTTGTCCAGGCAGCAGCTTTTTGGTTTACCCGTCATTCATTTCTAGCTGCCAAGGGGCTTTTAACATGCACATGGGACTTCCATCCATCATCCATCTATAGGCTTTGGAAGCAGAAAAAAATCTGAAATCAGGATTTTGTAAGGGGATGACACTAACCCAGAATCAAAAATGGGCTTTGGCTTTTTATCTTTATGCCAGTGTTATCACACCATCCACATCACTCCCCATCCTAACAGTAATAAGAGTAAAATAGAAGTCTTTTCTAAGGGGATGACATTGCCATCTCTACCTTGACTTTGTGATGGGTGCCAGAGGCCAGCTTTTTTATTGCCCTTATTTTTCTCTGCCTCCACTTTCTTTACCGTCAATCTCCATTTTTTTCTCTTTGGCTTTGTATTTTTATTTATAAGCATTTTTACATGTCATCATAGCCACTTCCCAAAGCATGTTGATATAAGCGGTTTAATCTGTAGGTGTTGCAATGTAAGTTGACAGTTATCTGGAGCATGCTAGAGCGCACTTGCTCAGACTGAGTATTTAAACACAGGCAGCTTGTCATAGGAATTATTTTACACTTTATGCCCCCTTTTGTATTTATGGATCATAATTTAACCCTAGGATGACATCCGTGAATCATAAAGACTGACATTTCAAATTTCCTTTTGCGAGATGTTGCTACCTTTGAGATACCCTGTTGCATATACAATGGATTCTACCTTTCATTTTCTTGTGATGGAAGTCAAATTATTCAGCTTTAATTTTACATAGTTACTTTGTGGGTTTAACGTCACTTTTCAACAGCGTAGGTCATATCAGCGACTGTGCTATTTTGACATGTTTATGTGCTAATTTTACTTATGATTAGTGTTAATTTGTAAGAACTGTGTATGCCGATATTCGGTACACTGCTTGATCCCTTGGAGGCAGAATTCTTTCTCTATAATTTTCACTGGTTTGACAGAAGCGCCTGCCATTTTAATGGAATAAAATATTGTGAAATGATCAATTATTGACTAACATGAGTAAATGAAAACTGGATTATAGCAAATCTTACAAACAAAAGAGTGTGTTTCTGAACTTAATTAAGTCTGATAGGCAACACCATTAAGGGGTTGCAATAACAGACATCATCACTTGTTAAACAGCTCTCAGATGTCAACACACGATAGGCCCAGTTACCAGGTTAATCCAAATAAGCAGGTTAATCCATAAGCCAGCTTCATCTTTAAACTGGGGGCAGACAGACAATGTGGGGCAAAATCTTTGCTGGTCCGGCAATGCCCAGCTTAATCTTTAACATGCATCCGAAATTGGAACAATCCTTGGATAACAGTGCTTGTTCCGTTTAAGCGGCATGCTCTGTAGTTTACAAAATACAAAGAACATGGGAGCTTGTCATAGTAAAGCATTTTCAATATTTTAAGGATCCATATGTTTTTGATCTTCTTTTTGTTTTACATCAGACTGACACCACGTTAGGAACTGACTTGGTGATTATAGTACGATTTCATATTGGGATTAGTTCAGCTAACCTAAAGTAATTCTAGTAGAAGCCAAAATTGTAAATTTATAGTTATATAAACAATAGCAAGGAAAAAAGTCTATTACTGATTGACTAATTGTCAACTTGTACAATTGTGATTTATCATTTTACGTATAAATGAGAACCTCCCCAGATTTTATCAAATCTTCCTTCTTTCAAATCAAATATCTCTGTATGTGAGTCAGAGTTTTAGAGGTCGCGGATTCAAAATGTACCATGGCAGAAAAGCTGTTTTTATTTTAAATAAGGTATGATGTAAATTGAATCAGTGGAAAAGGTTTCCCTTGTGGGGCGTTTTTTGTTACTTGAAATGTCATATTCTGCTCTCTTGTAATAACTGAGCCAGTCATCTTTCATAATGAGAAGGTGCACTGCACCTATTGGTCAGTTGGTACCTTGACTTAACCATTACAAAACTTGCTATTAGAATATCATTATAACAAACATTCATTATAATATATATTTTGATTCATTTGGGATTACTCTTCGGTGGAACTTTCTCATGGACATGAGCTGTATGAAGATGACTTATTCACGCACTGTGATCTCCTGAACATGTCAGATTTAGAGGTCATCCAAGAACATTTTTTATGGTTTCATGATTCTACCCTTTAGTTCTGTGGTTTAACATTTTGTTTGGTTTCATGATTCTACCCTTGAGTTCTTGGTTTGACACTTTGTTTGGCTTCTTCATTGTTGGGAAATGTTATAACCAGTTCACTTTTGATAATGTAAAAGAAAGGATTCATTGTTTGTTTTAAAAACATGGTAGGTTGTAGATAGTGAAATTTTCATAAATAGCGTAGTTTTGCGCTGATGCTTTCAACTGGAGAAACCTTATTTTGGTAGACATACTAGGCAGTAGAGGAAGAATTGTCCATATATGGACATGATCAGTAAGCCTTGCAAATTTTGTTTTTTTACCATGCTTTTAGTCTCTAGCTGTCCAGGGATATTTCATAGTAATGCTGTGTAGGATCGCCCTTGATGGGAAATGTATGTGTAGGAACTCCAATTACTATGCCACAGAAGGACCTCTGTTATCGGGTCACCTCTGGGAGATATTGAAAAGTCATTCTGAGGGAGAAGCTCAGACCAATGGAGGTGTCACCATTGTATGCAAGCCAATGAATACATGTTTTTACATTGTCTGTTGAGGTTTAATAGCATTGTAACTCCATCCTCAACACTCATTTTGACCACTGAGCAGGAACATGGCATATTTTACATACAACCTTCCAAGTGTTGGTCATAAAAATGCAGGTGATGGACTGTTTGAAACCGATCTGTCAATCAAAGACGTTGGCGGTGATTGGAACATGGCAAGCAATCGACTTCAGTGTGCTGCTTTATTATTCACTCAATGACATCTTTGCAGGCTCATATTGTTAAATTCGTCCCATTGCTTCAGGAAACAAACCAGCCATCATTCATTGCAAGGGTCTGTTAACTTAGTCTAGGTGTTGCCTCAGCACTTTCTTGATTTGCCAGTGTAAGGACAGTTTTCTTTTTTTCTTTTCCTTGTCTCATGACAGACTGTCTTACTCAGTCATGTGTAACATTAGACATTGTGGCAAAAATGTGAAAAATTATTGTTGAAATTTCTTTGAATTTAAAGAATCACTTGTGTAATCATCCCAATTTGTGTCCCGATAAAGGATATAGATTTTATAGAAAAAATTCTGTTCCCTGGAATTTCGTCCCAATTTCCTGTGGTCCTATTGACAGAGGTCCCATGTTACAACTAAAATTAGCACATGGAACATGCCCTCGTTTGAATGTTCTTCAAAGGGATATTGAGTGTTGGTTCCTGACGTTTTTATTGCAAAATATTCTGATAGCATAGGAAACATTTAAAGTTTCAAATGTCTCTTAAACGAGGAATTATTAATTTGTCGTCTTGTTACTCAATCAATTATGAAGGCTGATGGCGGATATGAATACGGTAGCCATGGTAATCTGATCTCCAATAGTCTGATTCTTGGTATTTCAACCAGTGAAGATTTATTATTGCAGTTTATGAATATCATAATAATGACCCATCTTGATAAAGAACAATTTACTAGCAGCATTGGTAGTTTATACATTCGCTGAGATACCTAGTGCCTCTCTCTCTCTATCTCTCCCTCTCTATCTCTCCCTCTCTCTCTCTCTCTCTCTCTCTCTCTCTCTCTCTCTCTCTCTCTCTC
>JAOWAY010000009.1:0-13078 GCA_028565895.1 Goniobranchus geometricus
GTGGATATTTCTGGTCTTAGACTCTTTCACATTCTATGCATCAATACTCTCAAAAACTTTCTTGGGTTTTGAATGTAACTCAGCTAAAAGACACCAGTGCACTCATCTCCCCTCAAGACTCAAGAAAAATAATAGACACTTTTGAACTTTACAACAATTCCAGAATATCTGCTACACCACTACATGGTATTGGATTAACAACAACATCATACCATGATACTTTGTAAAAGAACTATGCATCAAGGTTCATACTGGTAAGTACCCATGAACTCTTACTGACCCTCATTCCTCTTTTCCTTTAAAGTTGGCCACCCCTCCAAGTACAACCAGATCTGCTGGTTGGACTCACTACAAAGCATGTCATCAGCAAACACAAATGGGGCTAAAAAATAACAATCATCAAAGAAGCAAGCACTATGCACGGGTTTGAACTTTTAAATAGTAGACAAAATGATTATTCTGTGTAATGTGAAGACAGAACAAGAACAAAGTAACCTTCCCTACCATCAGAATTCACAAAAGGCCAAACTTCTTTGACAAATGTAGTATTTTTCGGAAAATCTGTCACTTTGGTTTTCAGGACAATATGTATTGTTCTCAGCATTGTTAAAGTAATCAAATGCCTTTCAAATTTTAAGCCGTGATCTTGCAATCTCACCAGATCATTGTGTAAATTACTTAAACACACAGACAATCCAAAATCAAAAAACACTAAAAGTTTAAAAAGATAGCAGTAACAAAAAGAAGTGTCATCTTTAAGTTAAGAGAATTGTTCTTGGGTATAAAACTTGACAACTGTCATTCAAATTTCTCAGTAAAACAAGCAAATATTTTTTTTCTAAATGCTGAGGAAACAATTTCATGTACAGTTCATGTTTACAAGTGCGTTAGAGTACAACAGTAAAGAAAACATGGGATGACGAAAACAGTGAAAGACTAAAACCTCTGAAGTGAAATTTACTAGAAAAGGAAGCGAACACACATTAGTACAAAATTAAAGCATGCATATCAAATGTAATGTAAGAAACAATTGAATTAAGTATTTCAAAGATGACACAAAAGGTTACCCATCTTCCAGGGGATGAAATCTGTGAAGGGGAAAAAAGGCAGATCTAAATAAGAGTAAAACATCATACTATAAAGTGAGAAGAGCATTTTGCTTGTATTCTTTGCTCAAACAACAAACAAGTGTTCAGCACTGTATTGATGAAACTGATTTTCAATCATGGCAGCTAATATACCCATTTTGAATGCGTTTGATTTAGAGTATCAAATTCCTAGTAATCTTACATTTGCAAAATTTCCCTGTCAAATCCTGAAAGTTTGAAAATCTTTTTGAATCACCATCATGAATGTCTCATACTTTTCATGATGCTTTCAACTGGTGATGCATGGTGATTAAGACAATATACTGTTGGTTTGCATGTCCTCGGATTTATAAAGTTAAGTAGTGTCATTCTAACATAATATCATTTTTCAGCACAATTTGATCTTGATCTAGATAAAACCATATTCTGCGATGGCCCCCATCTCTCACAGATTAGACACATGTAAAGAAGACCACATTCATGAGTGATCTCATGTAAATCTAGAATCTAAATTTATCTGGTATGCAAAGACATTGAGAGATTAAATCCGAACAATACTCGGTCCACTATGCTTGGGTGTGCCAGCCTCATTGTCTTTTCTATGCCATTTAGTGGCCTTAGCTCCTTGAGGGCAATGGCCCCGACAGTTTCATATAATAGACCGATGGAAATAAACAACAAACAACATAGACTAATACAATTACTACTGAAGCAAACTGACTCTACAAAAAAATGTACCGTTTAATTAAAACATGCAGTTAATTATTTTTCAGACCATGAAAAAAATCTTACTTCTTTATTCACACGCACACAAGCCAGGCACAAACTTTTTATTACCACCCTATCAAACAAATCCCTCCTTATTATGTCACTGGGCTGGCAGAACTATATGCAAGTCCTTACCACATGTTTTTCGGTTAGGTGGGGACTGCATGGGGGTAACGCACCAAAGGTGGGTGCGGCGTAGAGGGCATCTACTTTCCAACAGTGGATGCGAGCATAGCAAGCATTCACCGCTTAAAGCAATCACGCCATTTCTAATTGACTATCACGCTAAATGACAATCATTAATTTGTGTTGTTTAGTCCTGATTAGGAACATCGGGATGGCCCGGAACAGACCGATGAGGAAGCCCTCATGGGAATCAGATTCTAAAGATACCTCACAGTGCAGATGGTATAGACAGATAATGAACAATGGTTCACCACACCTTTAGACCTGAACGAAATCACTTAAAACAATGCAGATTACTCCTAGATTGATACTTGCACGTGAGAACTTACATCATGACGTCACTATCTTTGCCCTAACTTTTTAGATTATAGTTCTAGATCTAGATTTAGATGGATTAGACGATACTAGAGAGAATATTTTTGCTGGACGTGGTATTTCCTTTACCATTAACCCCTCACAGGATATTTTTAGATTAGGGGGGGTGCGGGGGTTCACCCCCGCATGGATGTAAGCAATAACGATCATTCAACCCCTCCCGAGATCCCTTTTTAGTTGGAAAAGAGTATTTTGCAATGACTTTTGACGTCAGAATTGGTCTTCTAGTATCAAAAATCACTAGAAAACACTCAAGAAAACCACCAATATGAGACCTGTGTACAAGAAAAAATTTACCCAACTCCATCTGTCCCAGTGGTACCTGATCTCCAAGGTACATGTATTTGTTGTCAGTTTGGGTTCTGTTGTTGTTGTTTCATTATTATTACTATCATTATAATTATTGGGAGGAATTCCATATAGTCCCACCACTCGAGCGACACATTAAAGAGGGTTTTTTTGAGGGAGTGGTAATAAAAAGTTGGGGCTTGGTTTTTGTGGAAGTTAAAGAAGTAAGAAGTAAGAATAGTATTCTTTTTTTTTGTCTGTCATTTCGTAATTGTCTTTATTTGTCAACGTCATTTGCCTGTCCATCAGTCCTGAAAAATCTGAAATGAGAAAAAAGAAAAATAATAAGAAAATTTGCAGCACAGCGTGTTCGAATCCGCTTCATTTGCCAAGCAATCGAGTGTTTCTATCATGATGCCACAGATTGAGTTGGGTGAATTGCTTGGAACTTCTACTTATGTTTTCATTTAAAAATAGGACTCAAATTACATTCCGTCACTTCACGAAATCATGTCTGCCATTAATGTGAGTCGGTGATGTATACTCATGTATAGTGATTATTGTATGTGAGTATCGGGGTCAAAAAGGTTGGAATTCTATTTGCCCCGCCACTCATCTCCTCTAACAATATTCATGTTCATAAACAAAAATGGTCACAAAATTAGCTGAATTCTTTTTTATTTACTTTGAACACAGTTTTGTGCCTTGTGCCTTGTAAATACATCTATAATGAGTTATATTCCACAAAAGCTAGTTCATCAGCCATTTTCTGTTGTTTACGTCTTGTACTTGTTATTCCCTTCTTTAGTTTTTGACCCCAATACTCACATACAGCAATCACTATACACAAGTATACATCACCAACTCACATTAAAGGCAAACGTGATTTATCTTCTTTAACATCAACCCCTTTACTATAAACCCCTACTCGGACACAATAGAAAAGGGTGGGGGGGGGTCCGGGGGAGCAGCCCCCCTGTCACTATGTCCCTGGGCGCCAGCTTTTTCTGCTGGGTTTCGGAATCACAGCATGAAAGTTTCATAGTCGATTATGCTACTTCTCATCGTGACTAGTCTTGGGACGGAATGTAATATTTGCATCCCATTTCAGTAGGATACATAAGTATCCTACATAAGTAGGAGTTCCAAGCACTTCACAAAACTCAACCCGTGGCATGATGGTGAAGGTTATTGCTTGCTTGGAGAGTGAAGCAGGTTCGTACATGCGTGCCGCAAATTTTCTAATTATTCATTTTCTTTTTCATTTCAGATTTTCTAGGACCGATGGAAAGAAACAATCAAGAACAGGCAAATGATTAATGACGTAGACAAATAAAAACAATTACGACAGGACAGAATAAACAAAAATAAATTACTGCTCTTACTTCTTTATTTAACCCCCACAAAAACCAAGCCCCAACCTTTTATCGCCATCCCATCCAAAAAACCCTCTTTATCATTTCACTGCAGTGGCGGGACTATATGGAATTTTCCCCTTATTGTTATTATTATTGTTTTGGTTTGTTGTTTTTTTTTTGTACAATGTAGATAGCTTTTGTATTCTACTGCCACTTGTGGGGTGGGTCAGAGGGTAAACAAAAGTAGGGACCCTAATTCCCGAGTGGTGTCGAGAGTTAATTTAATCATACGTGGTAATTACTAATTTTGATTAATAAAGACCAAACAGTATGTAGTACTCACTAACTACTCAGTAACGTATTGATGGTATTAAACAACATTTCAGTATCGATTCGTGCCCTTTTTGCCACTTGATAAACAATATCAGCTGGGGTGGGAAATAAACAATAGATCTATACTTGCAGCAAGATTCTGGATCTCATAAGCCTAAACGCCTGGGCACATCCTTTTGAACGAACTTAACCCAAGAATTAAGACCATACATAACTCGCTCCCGTTGTCGAAATATAGTGGGCGCAAGGCGCACCGTCGAGGGGAAGTCGGCAAGTTTCCGGGAAACTCCTCACTGTTCACTTCACGCCATTGTTTCAGCAGTCAGCAGCCTACAATCATGTGGTATATCACGTGACAGGTGCTTACTTGCTATGATGAGAATAATATAGTAAGTCAAAAGTCAAAATGATGCCATTGCCATAATTGAGGAGTCTCCAAACTTGTTTTCCCCCACGTGCCAATATTTGTGTAGTCAAATGCCTTGGCGGGCCAAACCCGCTGGCATGAATTATATTATATATGTACAGAAAATAAATTAATACACATCAGGTACACTTTGCAGCTTAAATATTATTATTACCGGTATTATAAGGAACATTTTTAGAGCACCTATTCTCAATTAAATGCAAACTCTAGGCACTTACATTTGTGACGAGAGTGATACAACTGCTTATTTTTCATAAGCCCATCAAAGTCAAGTGTCAGCTTTGAGCACCACAATATTAACAAGGCATTTAAATTAAGTACCGGTATCCATGACCTGATAGGTTTGCCCTATATTTTGTCTTTACTACTTTTATTAAATTTTTGTAAAGAAAGAAAAGTTTTCACTTAAGTTGCAGCAAACATGGAACCACATTTTTAAACAATTTTCCTTTAAGCTGGAAACTGATGAGACTGCAATGATTGGTAGAAATATTATAAATCACAAGATATGTACTCTTATATGTCATTGTATTGATGTAGATAAGTTCCATCTGATATTCAGCGGCTTCATTTATCATCACATGCAAATGGGTTTTTGAAACATTATGCTGGACAGTAGTGCCCTCTTAGCATCATGCCCCTTGGGAAAATATAAAAGAGTCTTTGGTGAACCGGAATATTAGGCAGACCAATGAGAAAACTCATACGGCTCCCAATGTCATTCAGAATCATATCCAAACAGCAACAAACTCCTAAGGAGGTGTGGACATAACCAAACTTAAAGAAGACATATTGTTTTCACCCTGTAAATCACATAACATATTTTGTCTTTCTTTTTTTCCTTAAGGAAAGTTTGATACTCCGAAATACGGCTGTGCAGGACCACCGAACCCCTTTCAACCCAACTCGAGAACCGAGCTGCGGCTATATCAGGACCCACCCTGCTTCTTATCAACACGTAGAAGGACGCGGTTTGATCACTACCGGATCATCAGATGATGATGCATTTGCTTTGCACTTTTTGAATAAACTCCCAATGGTGTATTCATCGGTTGCGCAAATCTAAAACCGTCATTGTTATTAATCCACTCCTTTTCAAGCGGTTAATGACCCGATATGCCAATTACAAATTTTCTCTCATGTATTATGAGAGGAAGTAAACATACACCAATATAGTAGTGACGTTAAACCCACAAAGTAACACCAATATAGTATTTACCTGTTGACACCCCGCAGACCAGCGACACAAAAGCCCATTCATAGATTCCATATACAGTCGAAGATTGCACACTTTCGACCAGACACAGAACAGAGCCTTTCCGTTACACCTAGAGCGGGCAAGGTGACCAGGTGACACTTACCTGTGCTCAGCTGGCGAGCAATAATCTGCAAAAGTTCTTGACTCCTCGCCATACTAATCTCTCAAAAAAGCGGGATGTTAGGTGATCACTACGTCCTTATAAGCATTGGTATCAAACTCTGAAAATCGGGCCTTGAATTTGTAGGATTGACGATATTAGATTTGCAAATTCATTTTGGAAATCACTCTCCTTGCATTCCTTTTCAAGAAGAAGGCAAGATGAGAAATGCGTCAAATCCGATTGTCAATCTAACTTCTGAACAATATCAGCTTAATTAAGCTACTCATTCCGTGTAGTGTGTAATCAGTAAAGTTGCTCTGGGATGCTTTTGATTCAATATTTAAGAGCATTCAGATTCTCTATTCTCATCTAAAGCAATACATTGCCCCATGGAGGACATTTTTGTTCTTATCATTTCACGAACTGGACTTTTTGTGTTTGTTTTTGTTTATTGGCGATAGGCCAACGCTCATCAAAGTTTGACCTTGAAACCGATATAAAATCCCGGTGAAGACGTAAAAGTCCCAAAATGGATCTTTTCGCCGAAAATTAACTCTCAAGCCCTCCCCACTACCTTCCCCCGCTCCCCTTAAATTTGGCAGACCACCTTTAGACATAGCTGTTGCTGAAATAGTTAATCAAATGTTCCAAAATCACTCTTTTTTTCCAACTATTAATGAAGGGGTACTCATAGCAATTTTAAAAAACAGGAAAGAAAAGGGGGGCCTCCAGATAATTTGCAACCAATTACCTTCCTGTATACCATCAGAAAATCACTTTTGATTATTCCTCTTGACAGAATACGAAAAAGACTTAAAAACTAACTGCCCCTTAGTGGCATCCGACCTGACAGAAACACAGCTGATGTGGTTTGGACGCATAAATGGTCGGCAGCAAAGGCGCTTTCAGACGACATCGCCATTAATATCACAGGCAAAGAAATGACAGCTGCTTTCATTACCATTAATAGAAATGAAATCCTTCATATCCTTGAAAGCATTTAGAGTGAAGATTCACAAATAATTATACGCTTCCTATTGAGCAATACAATGATAAATACTACAAATCAGAGGAACATTGGAAACAAACCTTTTTAAGTCACGCCAGTACTCTCCAAAGAAACAGTCTCATTCCGATATTGTTCACCATCTATCTGGAACATGCCCTAACAGCCGATGTCTGAACGATCATTTCACAATCGCCTACTGCATACGAGCAAGGACTTCCAAAGGAAGTCGTATACGCAGATGGCGTTGGTTTCAATGGTCTCAGCAAAGTAAATGTGGACGAAATACAAGCAGCCTTATATAATATAAGCATCGGTTGAAAGAAGACATTGTGAATGTGATCGTCGGCTCAAAGTACATTCTGTTTGTTTGTTATGCACATAACTTGGCTCTTCTCTCTCTCTCTCTCTCTCTCTCTCTCTCTCTCTCGCTCTCTCCCTCTCTCTCTCTCTCTCTCTCCCCATCTCTCTGCTTGTTTTTGTTTTTTTTGAAGAACTCATGCCACTCATTCAAGATGTAAAACAAAAAGGTTTTGCTTGGTTTTATTTTTACTTCTCAATAGAGTAAAATAACAAAGCAAACCAAGTTACAAACTTCTAAAATGATTCATTTGGTTCCCACTTTGCTCTAAAAGGATGCTATAAATTGTGATAAAATGGAAAGAAGATGAAGAAAAAGAACAAGAAGGAGAAGAAGGGACAAAGAAGAACAAGAAAAAAAAGAGAAACAAGAGCATTCAGAAGCCAAAGAAGAAGAAGAAAAGAAGAAGACATTATAAGGAAGGAAATAAAAAAAAAAAAGAAAAGAAAAGTTGAGATTTAGCAAGAGCTTAAAAATGCATCAATAAAGTGATTTGTATCTGGAGGAATTACTCGATCTAGATCTTGCGTGATAAATCTATAAATAATTTTTAAAGTTTTTGAGTAATAAATAATTTTTTAAGTTTTTGAGTGCTTATTTTTAAACTTCAGATTTTTTATGGTCTGGATTTTCCATTTCCTTTTTGTCTTTTAAATTGATTCTTTTCACCTTTCCCTTATTATCTCGTATGATTATTTATGAAAACCGAAAACAACTTTTATTCCTCCCTTACTTTCAGACCTTCTTGTAAGCTCCAGTCAAAAGGGACACCTCCATCCCATCCTCAACCATACTTCAACTATTTCACACATAGAGTTCTCTTTCATTCTTCTAAGTCTTTGGAATGTAAGGCTAAATGTTTGACTTCAAAGTTGTTTTGTACAGCATTTGCATTCATCTTGTTTGCTGCTTGGCCGTTTTGTTAATGTCCACCAGTTTACTACTACTACTGCTACTTACTACTACGGATTGTCATGTCATGGTTGTTTGGAATGATTTGAATATTGCTGAGTTTGACAAACATTTCCTGTCAGTGTGTGCATACACCCAGTTCAACTGGACATCAGTGACTCTAGAGGAAGTAGAGAATACTAATCCATTACCCTGATCCAGTGTGTAGTAAAAGTGTAAGTGGATTGCATGATTTTGAGTATCCATGTTGATATTTCAGCTGTCCCGTTTGTCAAGACTTGTCTTTTACATTACTCCACTTAGTCTCTGCCACCACCGGCGGAATCTGGTGTGCACAAACAATAACATGTAGGATGGCTTCAGTTTGTCATTGTATTAACCCCCTTGGAATGACTGTATGATGACAGCTTCAATCATTTAGAATACAATAACCGCCCACAAATAACGGAGAATTAATTTTAGATGCTTAGTCATACCACGCTGGAGAGAGATAGTGTGGGGGGGGGGAGACAAACAACAAATGTTCAAACTGAAAATTGAGGCATTTTCTTGAAATATTTATTGTAACTTGGATTACTTGTGCTTATTCTTGGAGATGGAGGAGAAAAGCAGGCAAGGAATAAAAAACGGAAACATGGGAATAAGCTACAAATGCAAAAGGAAAGAAGAAAAGGGAGACAGATCAAAACTCGATTGAAGGCATTATAAAGGAGGGGGGGGGAAGAAATATAGTTTTATAAAGTAATGATAATGATAAAGAGCATGTACATAATGCCTACCCATTACACATACAACTGCTCAGGGCTTGATGACAGATAGTTTCAATGAAATAAAATGGTTGCAAGTTGCAAGAGCATTGCCCTTATAAGGCACTTTAACTTCATATTATTTAAAAGTTTCAGTGAAACTTAATTGTCTCGTAGTTTTCACAGCCAAATAAGACATCAAGCAATAAATTGTTTTAGCTGCATCGTATGCAGTTTTGACGGTGGACAAGGCTCTTGCCAAGAGGCATGTTAGCATGTTGCTTACACCAGTAAGCATGTTGTTCAGACCCTTACCCCTGATTTTCTCGGCTCATCTTTTTCCTCATTTTTTTTTCTCCTTTAAGCAGATGTTTTAAACTGCCACGAAAATAATACTAGCCTTTGTTTTGGCTTTTACTCAATAACAGTAAAATTAACATCGAGTACTGTCACGCTGTTATTTAGTTTTCCATTCAAAGTTAACATTGCAACCTGTATCATCTGTTTACATTTTTTAATCAGAGGAAAAGTTATCCTTTTACCAGCCTTTATCAAATGCATGTATTTTTCATCCTCATCGAACATCATAAGGTTCAACAAGTCTACTCACACAACATCATTTTTCACTCATTTGCTGTTACTCATCAAAGATTTTAAAATATGGTCTAGGTGAAAAAATGAATATTCTCACATTGCACATTCAGGGGGAAAAAAAGCAAAAGCTTAAATTGTACAAAGTCCGCCACGGTTGAGAAAAACACTTTTTTGAATGCTAATGAATTATCATTTTCAAAGTGGGGAGGAAACGGATGATAACTTTGTTATTCAGTTGAGAGGAAAAAAAAAGGTCTTCTTAAAACTGTTGTCTTCATCTTCATCCATCACATTTTTCCCATATTCATGATCAGATTTGACTGGAGCACAGAATTTTTTATTCTTCATTTCTTTTTTTTGTTTTTTGTTTTTTTTTTGTTTTTTTGTTTGTTTGTTTGTTTGTTGCTTTTTTTTTGTCAATATTGAAGTCTGATGCATCGTAATTGAAATAGGAAAGGTCATTTTCATGCTATGCAGTTGTGTTCAGTGTCACCCGTTTGTCTCTTTCAGCCAAGATACAAATGTTCATTCGAAATTGTTCCGTTTCATTGTCATCCATTTGAGTTTTCATGCCATTCTGATGTTGATCTATGACCCATAATGATCATTTTCATGTCTCATTGCACGTTTAATGCATGCTCCTTGTTTTCCTTATGCATGCAGGGATTCGGTTTCGTAACTTTCGCAAATAGCAGTGATGCCGACAGAGCACGTGAGAAATTGAACGGCACTGTGGTTGAGGGACGAAAGATTGAGGTGCCTGCATGATTCTTTACATTTTTGTGATAGCACAACTGAAACCAATGCTAAGTATACCATCTATGTGTTGCAGTATGGAGAAATGCCTGATTTAAACGTCATGTTTTTTTGTTTTTTTTTTAATATCCATTCCTAGTCATCACTTGACATTTTTCCTTCTTGTTGGTTACTTTATTGTTGTACCCTTCAAGAACAAAATAGCAAAGATTTTATTTAAATTCTCCTCTCCCCATTTTTTTCCTCCCAGTTTTGTTTCTCATTCAATTTCGTCTTTTTCGTTTTTTTAATTGTTTTTTTTTTTTTTGTTTCGGTTTGTTTTTTTTTTTTTTTTTATTGGGTAAATATTTTTAATATTTTTTTTAACTTTTAAAATTTATTTTAACATATTTAAATATTTTGTTTAGAGCAGTTCTTTGTCAGTAGTTTGTCTTGTCTGTTTTTGTCTCCTTTGTCAGGCACAGCATATATAAGCCATGCAACAGATGTTAAATGCACAAATCTCAGCTTTCTTGTCCTATCCTTTGCAAGAATGATTTAGATCTCTACTTAGTGATTGTTCTCAATGGAAATAAAAGATGCTAATGAGAATTTCTTTCTTCAATGTTCCTACCATGCTCAGACAGTGGAGATCGGTAGCCATTTTCGGCCATCTTAAGTGTATCAAGTATGTTTTGTTGTGCATTTTTTTATGTGCAATGCTCCCAATCTCCCAGTCGCTCTGATCGCACGCAAAGGCAACATTATATCAACTGTTTCTTTTTGTAGATATTTGTGCATTATTCGTTACATATACTATCTATATTCATATGGCATTTCTTTATGCTGTGATTTATAATTATTTGATCAAACGTTTTAATATTGCTTTCCCCTTTGTAGATAAGTGAAGTTTTATTTTAATGCAATTGATAAAAGAAAGTAAAAATGATTTTATACATCATCTTAAATTTAGAATTCATATTTAATGTATTTTATGAAGCAAAAATGTTATCCCATCAATGCATTTCCTGTTCTTTGCAATGTTATGAAATGGGAAGATGGTTTATATTTAAGTAAAAAGAAAAAAAGAGGAGATAATGGTTTAGTTCTGTAGGGAAGAGGGTGGGGGGATGCGGAATTGTGAGGTTTCCCAGTTTTTGAAAGAGATTTATGGAAGACGTTATAAGAGAAGAGGAAAAAGCTTTGCCTTGGAGGAGCTGAAGGAAGACTCATAGTCGTTGGTCTATTCCATAGACATGTATGGTAATTTATGCATTCTGGGGAACATTTAGCTTCCTTTGTGTGGGCCAGATGTGATTCTTTTGATTTAAAGTTAAAATTATCGAAAGAAAAAATAAATTATCTTACCCTAGATACAGTGACAGCTCAGAATAAAATGCCAGCATATAGTCATCAGTTTGTTTTGTTTTTTTTTGCTGTTGAGTTTTTTCCTGCAATTATAAATAGATCAGAAATACGCTGTGGTTTACAACATGTAAACATTTCTAGAATTTTTTTAAAAGTCTTCTTTTAAGTCACATTTGGTCTGTTATGAATGGTTGTGCCTGTGACCTGACTTTGAACTTTTATGTTGTGTTCCACCATTACTAGTCTTGGTTTCCTGCCAGGTGATTGTACAAATAAGAACAGAAATGTCTAAAATAATGAAGACGCTGTTACTGTCTTCTTTCGGCCATAATATCCCAAATGGGCAACACACAAGCATCATAACAGACTGAACTGGCCCCTTGTTTTTTTGCTATTTATACCTGTTTGTTTTGTTCCTGTTTAAATAATCCTGATGCCATGAAGCCTTTGCTCTGAAAAGGATGTGTTAATTTTATAGAAATTTAGTCTAAGATATTAGAGCTAAATGGGAACTTCTATAAAATCAGCCCGAGATATATTTCTTTGAGGCAAATTAACAGTAGTATTTGGAACAATGGTCGCAGAACAATGTCTCTTAAATGGCCCAGAAATATGAGAGGGATTGGGATTGGAGTTGGGGATGGGGATGTATTTATTCCGAGCAAAGGCTACATTGCATGTCTGCATTGTGATTGGCATTTGATCTGACCCAACCCATGATTCTGTGCTAGGTTAACAATGCTACTGCACGGGTCATGACCAAAAAGGTGACTGCACCCACACTTCCTACCGGTAAGCTTTCCATTGATCCATACATTCCACCATTCCGCCATTCCACCATCCTCTCCTCCTTTTTCTTTCTTTTCTTTTTTTTTTTTTCCTTTTTACTTTAATTGTTTAAAAGATGAACAATCTCATTATCTATTCTCTCCTTTACCTTTCAATAAACATCTACATCATGAACATTTCATCAAGCCCAACATTTCACAATTATTGTCTTTTTTTTTTCTTTTTTTTTTTCCGTTTTCTTTTCTTTCTTTTTTTCTTTTTTTACTTTTAAAAGAATTCTTTAGATAAATTCTCTTGGGATGAAATAAGGATGAAGAGAATCTTTTTCCTTGCATGAAAGTTTGAGGACTTATTCCTTGGGATTGTACAAATGCTCAACTTCT
>JAOWAY010000010.1:3177-13876 GCA_028565895.1 Goniobranchus geometricus
ACTGCCCCATTCGTTTGTTTGTTTGTCTATTTTGTTAAATGGTTAAGATACTGCCCCATTTGTTTGTTTGTCTTTTTGTTTTGTTAAATGGTTAAGACACATCCCCTTTCGTTTGTTTTTGTGTTTCCTGTTTAGATGGCTAGGACTCTGCCCCAAATGTTTGTTTGTGTGTTTATTCTGTTAGATGCTGAAAACAGTGCGTCAGTTGTTAGTTTGTATGTCCATTTCATTAGATGGCTGAGACACCACCCCATTCGTTTGTTTGTGTGTCTATTTTGTTACATGGTTCAGACACTGCCCCATTCGTTTGTTTGCCTGTTTATTTTGCTACATGGATAAGACACTGCTCCGTTCGTTTGTTTTTGTTTCTCTTTTCTTGGTGAGCTAATACACTGTTTCTTCGGTTTATTTGTGTGTCCATTTTGTTAGATAGTTAAGACAGTGCCCTATTTGTTTTTTGTGTGTCTATTTTGTTAGATGGCTAAGCCACTGCCTCCTTCGTTTGTTTGTGTGCTTGTTTATGTCTCAATGTTGTTAGATGGTTAAGACACTGCCCCATTCGTTTATGTGTGTGTCTATTTTGTTAGATGGCTAAGACACTGCCCCATTAATTCTTTCTTGTGTTTATTTTGTTAGATGGAGAAGACACTGCCCCATTCGTTTGTTTGTGTGTTTATTTTGTTAGGTGGTTAAGACACTGCCCCGTTTGTTTGTTTGTTTGTGTGTCTTTCTTCTTAGAGACCGAATACACTGTTTCTTCCGTATATTTTTGTGTCCATTTTGATAGATAGTTACGAGCCTGCATCATTCGTTTCTTTGGGTGTCTCTTCTGTTAGATGGTTAAGACACTCCCCCATTCGTTTCTTTGTGTGTTTAGTTTGTTAGATGGCTAAGACACTGCCCCATTCGCTTGTTTGTGTGTTTAGTTTGTTAGATGGCTAAGACACTGCCCCATTCGTTTGTTTGTTTGTCTATTTTGTTAAATGGTTAAGATACTGCCCCATTTGTTTGTTTGTCTTTTTTTTTTAGTTAAATGGTTAAGACACAGCCCCTTTCGTTTGTTTTTGTGTTTCCTGTTTAGATGGCTAGGACTCTGCCCCATTTGTTTGTTTGTGTGTTTATTCTGTTAGATGCTGAAGACAGTGCCCCAGTTGTTAGTTTTTATGTCCATTTCATTAGATGGCTGAGACACCACCGAATTCGTTTGTTTGTGTGTTTACTTTGTAAGATGGTTAAGACACTGCCCTATTCGCTTTTTTGTGTGTCAATTTTCTTAGAGAGCTAAGGCACTGTTTTTTTCCGTTGATTTTTGTGTGCATTTTGCTAGATAGTTAAGGGACTGCCCCATTCGTTTCAATCTTTAATTTGTTAGACGGCTAAGACCCTGCCCCACTCGCTTTTTTTGTGTGTCTATTCTGTTATATGGTTAAGACACTGCCCCATTCCTTTGTTTGTCTTTATATTTTCATAAATGGTTAAGACACTGACCCTTTCGGTTTTGTTGTTTTTTTTTTGTTTGCCAATTTTTAGATGCTTTTGACACTCCCCCATTCGCTTTTTTTTGTTGTGTGTTTAGTTTTTAGAGGGCTAACAAACTGCCCAATTTGTTTGTTTGTGTGTCTCTTTTGTTAGATGGTTAAGACACTTACCCATTCGTTTGTTTGTCTTTATATTTTCTTAAGTGGTTAAGACTCTGTCCCGTTCGTTTGTTTGTTTGTCTAATTTGTTAGATGGTTACGGCACTGCCCCTTTCGTTTGTGTGTGTGTCTAATTTGTTACATGGTTAGGACACTCCCCCTTTCATTTGTGTGTCTGTTTATTTTGTAAGACGGTTAAGACACTGCCCCATTAACTTGTTTGTGTGTTAAGTTTGTTAGATGGCCAAGAGACAGCCCAAATAGTTTTTTGTGTGTCTAGTTTGCAAAATTCGTTTGTTTCTATTTTTATTTAGCTAAAGGGTTAAAACACTCACTGCCCCATTCCTTAGTTTGTGTGTTTTCTTTTGTTAGATGTCTAAGACACTGCAGTTTTCTTTTGTTTATGAGTTTATTTATTTAGAAGGTTCAGACACTGCCCCATTCGTTTGTTTGTGCGTCTAATTTTTGTTAGATGGTTAAGACACTGCCCCGTTCGTTTCTTTGTCTTTTTGTTTTGTTAAATGGTTAAGTCACCACCCCATTCGTTTGTTTCTGTGTTTCCTTTTTAGATGGCTAGGACACTGCTCCATTCATTTGTTTGTATGTTTATTTTGTGAAATGGTTAAGACACTCCCCCATTCGTTTCTTTGTCTGTTTATTTTTTTTAGATGGTTTAGGCACTGCCCCATTTGTTTGTTTTTGTGTTTAGGTTGTTAGATGGCTAAGACACTGCCTTATTCACTTGATAATGTCTCTAGTTTGTTAGATTATCAAGACACTGCCCCATTCGTTTATTTGTGTGTCTGTTTTGTGAGATGGTTAAGACACTACCCTATTCGTTTGTTTGTGTGTCTATTTTCTTAGAGAGCTCAGACACTGTTTCTTCCGTTTATTTGTTTGTCCATTTTGTAACATAATTAAGACACTGCCCCAGTTGTTTCTTTGTGTGTCTATTCTGTTAGATGGTTAAGACACTCCCCCATTCGATTCTGTGTGTGTTTAGTTTGTTAGATGGCTAAGACACTGCCCCATTCGTTTGTTTGTGTGTCTATTCTGTTAGATGGTTAAGACACTCCCCCATTCGTGTCTTTTTGTGTTTAGTTTGTTAGATGGCTAACGCACTGCCCCATTCATTTTTCTGTGTGTGTATTTTGTTAGATGGTTAAGACACTGCCCCATTTGTTTGTTTGTGTATCTAGTTTGTTAGGTGGCCAAGGTAATGCACCATTCGTTTGTTTGTGTGTTTATTTTGTTTGATGGCTAAGACACTGCCGCATTCGTTTGTTTGTATGTTTAATTTGTTAGACGGTTCAGACACTGCCCCATTCGGTTGTTTGTGGTTCTAATTATTTAGATCGTTAAGACACTGCCCTTTTCGTTTCTTTGTCTTTTATTTTTGTTAAATTGTTCAGACACAGCCCCTTGGGTTGCTTTTGTGTTTACTTTGTGAGATGGCTTAGACACTGTCCCGTTCGTTATTTTGTATGTTTCTTTTCTTAGACGGCTAAGACTCTGACCCATTTTTCGTTTGTTTGTGTGTCTATTTTGTTTGATGGTTAAGACACTGTCCTATTCGCTATTTTTGTGTGTCTATATGGTTAGATGGTTAAGACACTGCCACATTCGTTTGTTTGTGTGCCTATTTTGTTAGATGGTTAAGACACTGCCCCATTGGTTTGTTTGCCTGTTTATTTTCTTAGATGATTAAGACACTGCTCCGTTCTTTTGTTTGTGTGTTTGTTATATTAGAAGGTTAAGACACTGTCCCATTCGTTTGTTTGTGAGTTCAGTTTGTTAGATGGCTAAGACACTGCCCCATTCGTTTGTTTGTGTATCTATTTTCTTAGAGAGCTAAGACAGTTTCTTCCGTTGATTTGTGTGTCCATTTTGTTAGTTGCCTAAGACACATCCCCATTCTTTAGTTTTTGTGTTTATTTTCTTTAGATTATTAAGAAAATGCCGCAGTCGTCTTTTTGTGTGTCTAATTTGTTATATGGTTAAGACACTGCCCCATGCGTTTGCTTGTATGTCAATTTTGTTAGATACTTAAGACATTTCCCATTCGTTTAGTTTTGTGTTTATTGTGTTAGATGGCTACGACACTGCCCCCTTCGTTTGTTTGTGTTTTTTTTTTGTTTTGTTACATGGTTAAGACACTGCCCCTTTCGTTAGTTTGTGTGTCTATTCTGTTAGATTGTTAAGACACTGCCCCATTCGTTTGTTTGTCTTTTTTTTTTCTTAAATAGTTAAGACACTACCCCAGTCGCTTCTTTGTGTGTTTAGTTTGTAAGATGTCTGAGACACTGCCCCAGTCGTCTTTTTCTTTTTTGCTTATTTTGTTATATGGTTAAGACACTACCCCATTCCTTTGTTTGTTTGTTGTTGTTTTTGTTCTTGTTCTTCTTTTCTTAGATAGTTAAGACACTGCCCAATTCGCTTCTTTTTGTGTATAGTTTGTGAGTTGGCTGAGACACTGCCCCATTCGTTTGTTTCTGTGTCTCTTTTGTTAGATGGTTAAGACACTGCCTTATTCGTTTCATAAGTGCGTCTATATCGTTAGATGGTTATGATACTGCCAGATTCGCTTGTGTTTTTATTCTGTTAAATTGTTAAGACACATCCCCTTTGATTTGTTCTTGTCTTCATTCTTTTAGATGCCTAGAACACTGCCCCATTCGTTTGTTTGTGTGTTTATTTTGTTATATGGTTAAGATACTGCCCCATTCATTTGTTTGTGTTTTCATTCTGTTATATGCCTAGGACACTGCCCAATTCGTTTTTTTTTTTGTGTGTTTAAATTGTCAGATGGCTAAGACACTGCCCCTTTCGTATCTTTGTATGTCCATTTTGTTAGATGGTGAAGACATAGCCCGATTTGTTTCTCTTTTTATTGTGTGCAATGGTTAAGACTCTGCCCCATTCGTTTTTGTTTTTGTTTTTGTTTTTGTTTTTTGTTTGTTTTTTTTTTGCAAGTTTATTTTTTCAATGGTTTAAGACACTGCCCCATTCGTTTGTTTGTGTGTGTAAATTCTTAGTTTGCTGAGACACTGCCCCATTCTTTTTTTGTGTTTATTTGTTCAGATGGTTAAGACAATGTCCCATTCGCTTGTTTTGTGTGTTTGTTTTGTTAGATGGCTAAGACACTGCCCCATTCGTTAGTTTCTATTTTGATTTTTTTATGGCTAAGAGACAGCCCCATTCGTTTGTCTGAGTATCTGTTTTGTTAGGTGGGTAAGAGACTGCCCCATTCGTTTGGTTGTGTGTCTATGTTGTTAGATGGTTAAGACACTGTCGAATTCGTTTGTTTGTCATTCTATTTTCTTAACCAGTTAGGACACTGCCCCAGTCGTTCGTTTGTATGTTTAGTTTCTTATACTGTTACTGACAATTTTGTTTATTTGTGTGTCTATTCTGTTACATGGTTAAGACACTCCCCAATTCGTTTGTTTGCTGTTTATATAGTTAGATTGTTAAGGCGCTGCCCCATTCGTTTGTTCCTGTGTTTAATTTGTTAGATTGTTAAGCCACTACCCCATTCGTCTGTGTGTGTGTGGGTTTTTTTTGTGCTTTTTTTTTGTTAGATGGATAAGACACTGCCCCATTTGTTTATTTGTGTGTTCATTTTCTTAGATGGTTAAGACAATGCCCCATTCCGTTGTTCATGTCTCTATTTTGTTAGATGATTAGGACACTGCCCGATTCGGTTAATTGTGTCTCTTGTTAGTCAGATGGTTAAGACACTACCCCATTCGTTTTGTGTGTGTGTGTGTTTAGTTTGTTAGGTGGTTAAGACACTGCCCCATTCGTTTGTTTGTGTGTCTGTTTTCTTAGAGAGCTAAGACATTGTTTTTTCCGTTTATTTGTTTGTCCATTTTGTTACATAATTAAGACACTGCCCAGTCGTCTGTTTGTCTTTTTATTTTGTTAAAGGGTTAAGACACTGCCCATTTCGTATGTTTGTATGTCTACTTTGCTACATGGTTAAGACACTCCCCCATTCGTTTCTTTGTCTGTTTATTTTTCAGATGGTTTAGGCACTGCCCCATTTCTTTGTTTGTGTGTTTAGGTTGTTAGATGGCTAAGACACTGCCCCATTGACCTGTTTATGTCTCTATTTTGTTAGATTAGTAAGACACTGCCCCATTCGTTTATTTGTATGTCTACTTTTTGAAATGATAAATACACTATCCTATTCGTTTGTTTGTGTGTTTAGTGTGTTAGGTTATTAAGACACTGCCCCATTCTTTTGTTTGTGTGTCTATTTTCTAGTAGAGAGCTAAGACACTGTTTATTTGTTTGTCCATTCTGTTACATAATTAAGACACTGCCCCAGTCGTTTGTTTGAGTGTCTATTCTGTTAGATGGTTAAGACACTCCCCCATTCGATTCATTGTGTGTTTAGTTTGTTAGATGCCTAAGACACTGCCCCATTTGTTTGTTTGTGTGTCTATTCTGTTAGATGGTTAAGACACTCCCCCATTCGTTTCTTTGTGTTTTTAGTTTGTTAGATGATAAAGACACTGCTCCGTTCATTTGTTTGTGTGTTTATTGTGTTAGAAGGTTAAAACACTGCCCCATTCGTTTGTTTGTGAGTTCAGTTTGTTAGATGGCTAAGACACTGTCCCATTCATTTACTTTTTAGTTTAATTTGTTCGACACTGCCCCATTCGTTTGTTTGTGTGTTTACTTCGTTAGATAGTTAAGACACTGCCCCTTTTGTTTGTTTGTGCGTCCATTTTATTCGATGGTTAAGACACTGCGCGGTTCGTTTGTTTGTCTTTTTATTCTGTTAAATGGTTAAGACATAGACCCTTTCATTTCTTTGTGTGTTTATATTGTTAGATGGCTAAGACACTGCCTCATTCGTTTGTCTTTGTGTTTAGTTCGTGAGAAGGTAAAGACACTGCCCCCTTCGTTCGTTTGTATGTCCATTTTGTTAGATGGTAAAGACACTCCCCGATTCGTTTGTGAGTGTGTCTATTTTGTTGCATGGTTAAGACATTGCCCCGTTCGTTTGTTTGTGTGTTTATTTTCTTAGATGGCTAAGCGGCTGCCCCATTCGTTTGCTTCTGTGTCTATTTTGGTACGCGGTTAAGACAGCCCCTTTCGTTTGCTTGTGTGGTTTTTTTAAGATGGCTAGGACACTGCCATATTCTATTGTTTGTGTGGTTATTTTTTAGATGGTTAATACGCTCCCACTTTTGTATTTTTTATATGTCCATTTTGTTAGATGGCTAACACACTGACCCAGTCGTTTGTTTGTGTGTTTATTTCGTTAGATGGTTAAGACACTGCCCCAGTCGTTTGTTTGTATGTCTATTTTGTTACATGGTTAAGGCACTCCCCCATTTGCTTGATTGTCTGATTATTTTGTAGATTGTAAAGGCACTACCCAATTCGTTTGGTTGTGTGTTTATTTTTTGTACTGCTAAGACACTGCGCCATTCGTTTATTTCTGTGTCTCTTTTCTTAGAGAGCTAAGACACGGTTTCCTCCGTTTATATGTGTGTCCATTTTGTTATATAGTTATGACACTGCCTCATTCTTTTGTTTTTGTGTTTATTTGTTTAGATGGTTACGACAATTCTGCAGTCGTCTGTTTGTGTGTCAATTTTGTTAGATGTTTAAGACATTGCCCCATTCGTTTCTTTTTGTGTTTATTTTTTTAGATGTGCAAGACACGGCCCATTCGTTTATTTGTGTGTTTAATTGGTTAGATGGTTAAGCCACTGCCCCTTTCATTAGTTTGTGTGTCTATTTTCTGTCCCATTTGTTAATTTTTATGTTTCTTTTCTTAGACGGCTAACACTCTGACCCATTCGTTTGTTTGTCTGTCTATTTTGTTATATGGTTAAGACACTGTCAAATTCGCTTTTTTATGTGTCTATTTTGTTAGATGGTTAAGGCACTGCCACATTCGTTTGTTTCTGTGTCTATATTGTTAGATGGTTAAGACACTGCCCCATTGGTTTGTTTGTCTGTTTATTTTGTTATATGATTAAGACACTGCTCTGTTCGTTTGTTTCTGTGTTGATCTTGGTAGAAGGTTAAGACACTGCCCCATTCGTTTGTTTGTGAGTTCAGTTTGTTAGATGGCTAAGACGCTGCACCCTTCGTTTACTTTTTAGTTTAGTTTGTTCGATGGCTAAGACACTGCCCAATTCGTTTGTTTGTGTGTTTATTTCGTTAGATGTTTAAGACACTGCCCCTTTTGTTGGTTTGTATGTCCATTTTGTTCGATGGTTAAGACACTGCCCCATTCGTTAGTTTGTCTTTGTATTTTGTTAAGTGGTTAAGACATAGCCCCTTTCGTTTCTTTGTGCGTTTATTTTGCTAGATGGCTAAGACACTGCCACATTGGTTTTTTTTGTGTTTATTTCGTGAGAAGGTAAAGACACGGCCCCTTTCGTTCGTTTGCATGTCCATTTTCTTAGATGGTTAAGACACTGCCACATTCGTTTGCTTGTGTGTCTAATTTGTTAGATGGTTACGACACAGCCCCATTGGTATGTTTATCTTTTTATTTTGTTAGATGATTAAGACACTGCTCCGTTCGTTTGTTTGTGTGTTTATTTTGTTAGAAGGTTAAGACTCTGCCCCATTCGTTTACTTTTTAGTTTAGGTTGTTCTATGGCAAAGACACTGCCCCATTCGTTTGTTTGTGTGTTTATTTCGTTAGATGGTTAAGACACTGCCCCTTTTGTTTGTTCGTGCGTCCATTTTGTTCGATGGTTAAGACACTACCCCGTTCGTTTGTTTGTCCTTTTATTTTGTTAAATGGTTAAGACACTGTCCCATTCATTTTTGTTTTTTTCTTTTTTTGTGCATGATTATTTTGTTAGATGGTTAAGACACTACCCGATTCGTTTGTTTGTATGTTTAGTTCTTATGTGGTTAAGACACTGCCCCAATCTTTTGTTTGTGTGTCTATTTTCTTAGAGAGCAAAGACACTCTTTCTCCAGTTTACTTGTTTGTCCATTTTGTTACATAACTAAGACACAGCCCCATTCGTTTGTTCGTATGTCTATTCTGTTGGATGGTTAAGACACTCCCCCATTCGTTTCTTTGTGTGTTTAGTTTGTTAGATGGCTAAGGCACTGCCCCAGTCGTTTTTATGTGTGTTTAGTCTGTAAGATGGTTAAGCCACTGCCCCGTTTGTTAGTTTGTGTGTCTATTTGGTAGATGGCTAAGGCAATGAACCATTCGTTTGTTTGTGTGGTTATTTTGTTTGATGGCTGAGACACTGCCGCATTCGTTTGTTTGTATGTTTAGTTTGTTAGACTGTTAAGACACTGCCCCATTCGTTTGTTTGTGTTTCTAAGTATGTAGATGGTTAAGACACTGCCCTTTTCGTTTGTTTGTCTTTTAATTTTGTTAAAACACTGCCCTTGGGTTTTTTGTTTTTTTGTTTTGTTTTTTTTTGTTTATTTTGTCATATGGCTTAGACACTGTCCCAATTGTTAATTTTTTTTATGTTTCTTTTCTTAGACGGCTAACAATCTGACCCATTCATTTGTTTGTGTGTCTATTTTGTTAGATGCTTAAGACACTGTCAAATTCGCTTTTTTATGTGTCTACTTTGTTAGATGGTTAGGGCACTGCCAAATTCCTTTGTTTGTGTGTCTATATTGTTAGATGATTAAGACACTGCTCCGTTCGTTTGTTTCTGTGTTGATCTTGGTAGAAGGTTAAGACAGTGCCACATTCGTTTGTTTGTGAGTTCAGTTTTTTAGATGGCTAAGACACTGCCAATTCGTTTGTTTGTGTGTTTATTTCGTTAGATGTTTAAGACACTGCCCTGCTGTTTGTTTGTATGTCCATTTTGTCAGATGGTTAAGACACTGCCCCATTGTTTGTTTGTCTATTTAGTTATATGGTTAGGATACTGCCCCATTCGTGTGTTTGTGCGTCCATTTTCTTCGATGGTTAAGACACTGCCCGGTCGTTTGTTTGTCTTTTTATTTTGTTAAATGGTTAAGACATTGCCCCTTTCGTTTCTTTGTGTGTTTACTTTGTTAGATGGCTAAGACACTGCCCCATTCGTTCATTTCGTGAGAAGGTAAAGACACTGCCCATTTCGTTCGTTTGCATGTCCATTTTCTTAGATGGTTAAGATACTCCCCGATTCGTTTTTTTCTTTTTTTGTGTGTCTATTTTGTTAAATGGGTAAGACACTGCCCCGTTCGTTTGTTTGTGGGTTTATTTTGTTAGATTGCTAAGACACTACCCCATTCGTTTGTTTGTTTGTCTATTTGGTAAGCGGTTAAGACACAGCCCCTTTCGTTTGCTTGTGTGTTTATTGTTTCAGATGGCTAAGACACTGCCGCAGTCGTTTGTTTGTATCTTTATTTTGTTACATGGTTAACACACTCCCCAATTCGTTTCTTTGTCTGTTTATTTTATTAGACGGTTAAGGCACTGCCTAATTCGTTTGGTTGTGTGTTTATTTTGTTAGAAAGCTAAGACACGGCTTCTTCCGTTTATTTGTGTGTCCATTTTCTTAGATAGTTATGAGACTGCCCCATTCTTTTGTTTTTGTGTTTATTTTTTTCTTAGATTGTTGAGACAATGCCGCAGTCGTCTGTTTGTGTGTGAATTTTGTTACATGGTTAAGACACTGCCCCATTCGTTTCTTTGAGTGTCAATTTTGTTAGATGCTTAAGACATTGCCCCATTCGTTTGTTTTTGTGTTTATTTTGTTAGATTGTTAAGACACTGCCCCATTCGTTTGTTTGTGTGTTTACTTTGTTAGATGGCAAAGACACTGCCCCTTTCGTTTGTTTGTATGTCCATTTTGTTAGATGGTTAAGACACTGCCCCAATCGTTTGTTTGTGTGTCTATTTTGTTAGATGGCTAAGACACTGTCCCATTCGTTTGTTTGTGTGTTTATTTTGTTAGGTGGCTAAGACACTGCCCCTTTCGTTTGATTGTATGTCCATTTAGTTAGATGGTTAAGACACAGCCCCATTCGTTTATTTATGTCTCTATTTTGTTTGATGTGTTAAGACACAGCCCCAGTTTTCTTCACTGATTAAGACACTGTCCCATTCGTTTTTTGTT
>JAOWAY010000016.1:6061-18076 GCA_028565895.1 Goniobranchus geometricus
ATGGAGAAGGATAGTACGGATGTCTGGAGTAGCAGCAAACATCGACCACGATGATGCCGACAGGTGACAGGTGACTTCTAGACAGCCCAGATGTATAATCTGTATTTTTTTTTTAAAAAAAAACCTCCTTACCTTAGTAACATTGGGATCAGTGATGGTTACCTCCAGCCATTCATCCCTCTTGCTGCTCATTTCCACCTTGTAGGCAGTGATGGGAGAACCTCCATCCTCTCGAGGAGGAAGCCACTCTATCATCACACTTGTTGCTTCTACTTCGGAAAATCGGATAGGTCCCACAGGGCGGTCAGGGGCAGCTGAAGTTAGGGGGAGGAAGGTGGGGGTAGGGAATCATTTAATTTAACACATTTTGATGATTTTAAATATATTACCATTTCCAGTGTATTCATATATGTAACTATGACAATGATTCAACAACATCACTTCTACTTTTTTCCTTACATAAAAAATACATTATCCCAATAAAATAGTACATTCAAATTTCATTATCCTAAATAATTTCGAGTAGATTTTCAACAACATCTTATTCTTTCAACACAATCAGGTGAATGCATTTTTAATTGACTTCATGCTCCTTAAAACCTTATTATACTCCTACTTTCCCAGGCACAGATTGCGTCAATTCAAACAGAGCATTTGAATATAATCTTACTTGGTTCTTTGACAGGCACGACTGGTTCGGTCATTTCCAAATCAGGACCCATGCCTTCCTCATTTTCAGCTGAGACCCTGAAAAAGTATTCATTGCCCTCGTAAAGAGGAGTTACTTCCAGGGTGGTTACATCCCCTTTGGTAGAACCAGCTTTCATCCATGAGCCCCATCGTTTGTCTCGCCTTTCCACTACATAAGCCGTGATTGGCAGGCCACCAGTGTCAGCAGGCGGTTTCCATTTAAGTGTAGCTGAAGATGAGCTGACGTCTATAGCCTTGAGCGATTCTGGAGCTGAGGGTTTGTCTAGGAGAGTGAGAGAAATAAGAATTAAAAAAGATAAATAGAAAGAAAACAAAAATGAATGTGCTGCATAATACCTTTGTGGTATAGCTCACTATTATCACTTATACAATTCAAGTCTATTGAACCACTTCATTTTATTCATTATGTTTGAAAGTATCGACCTACAAATGTTAAAAAGGAAAATAAACAAGTACGATACTTCAGTCCGTGAAACTCGCCAAGATGAAGTTGTTGGTCTCTCTTCTATTCACATTTGATAATATGTTGTAATGTCATTTACAATACGTCACACTACTGCTAATAATATTTTGTTGCCATTTCATATAATAGATATATGATTGAAATTTGTTTTGGTGTACAGTGATTACATATCATTCAGTGCCAAACTCTCTCACACACATATACTCTGGAATGAATGAATAAAAGAAGTAATAATAAATTTAATAAAGATGACTAAATAAACAAATGACAAACAAGCATCAGTCATAAGGTACATATGGAAATTGTGTGGATGTGCAGTAAGTACATATTATTCAGTGTCACACCACACACACACCCTCTCTCTAACACAACACCTACAGATGCAGACATTATAAGAAAATCACATACTCTCTTTATGTCTTTCTACCTCTCTTTCTGTTGTCTCTGTCTTTCTCTCAATATTCTGATCTCACTTGCCAACAGAATTTCAGAAACGTTGCACATCTCTTTCTCACCTACATAAACGAAGTGACCAATGCCTACTGAAAAGAATGGCATTGCTCTCCGGAAGAAGCTGCTTTTAAATCTATTTGTTTCAATAGCCATACTTCTGTACCATCTTCCAAAGGGCAACAGTTCAAATGTTTGTTTAACAGATGGGAGGAATCTTCAATTATTTTGAATGATTTAATTCTAACGCTCAATACAGTTTAAGAATTGATGAATATCGTCCAGATAAGAATACTGCCATGTCACAATACAAAGAATTAATAGACAGAAGCAAAGCAGGTACCTGGGACTTGATAAAACAAGGTCTGAAATATCTGGAAACTTCTTGAATGTTGGCTTTTTCAGTGTGTATACCTCTGCAGGGAAACAATGTGCTATCATTCCCCTGTGACTATTGGTAAAAATAAAGGAAAATTATTAGACTCTGACTACATATGAGATTGAGAAATATACAAAGAGTTTAAATCCTTTAAATCAGTTTAATTTCTGAATGGCAAGGAGCTTTTACGGCAGCCTGAATCAAATTTACAGGGTAATAATAACAACAAATGCATGGCGTTCTTCATGGGAGGACAAGTAGATTTGCAAAGAAAAAGATGAAAAATGTGTAAAGTAGTATTCAGCAAATGCTAAATAGCATTATGCTTAAATTACAAATGACTTTCAACATTAATAGTCATGACACAACCAAAGGAAAAAAAGATTCCTGTACAACACTGTCACACAATTGTGACCTGGAATCTTTTATATATCAACATTTCTTTGAAACAAATCATACAATAAACAATGGACATTAAGTAGACCTTTTTGAGCCTGACTGGCTCATAGTCTGAAGCTTATCCTGGTTTCTATAGCATGAAGCACACAGTGACAGATTTTCTATTTCCCTCCCTGAAAAGGGTGTTAATCCATTGCAGAGTACTTTTCCGGGCAAAGATGTACCCATTTTCACCTGGGTATAGTGAAGCAATAGGGGCAAATTTTCTTACTTTAGGAAAAAACCCGGGTGTCTGTAGCGAGAATTAAATCTGCTGCCTCTCAGTCTGCAGACCAACTGAGCTACAGCACCACCAACCCCATTCCCAATAACCCCTTCATGGACATAACACCAACTGAAAAAAATTTTTACTAAAAGACCTCAAATTTGCAGAAAATTGAAAAGCTAAAAGCCTTCACCAATGTAGCGGTGAACCAGTATTAAATTCCATTTTTTTTTCTTCTTCTTTGTCTTGACATATAATGACTTCCTCAGTTACAATGAGTATTACTATCAGTGATGTAAATGTGGAAATATTGTATAAGTTTAGGGTCACTTAATAGAAAGGTAAGAAGGGCAAAACATAAAACGTTTTGGACCAATGAGCTTGATAGGTACAAATCATGAAACCATCAAGTGTGTTGTTCCTTGTCTACAGGCAGTTGACTTCAGAGTATTTTTAAAACTGTCCTATTTACTGCTGTTTTTGACCAGGTAAAGCAAGGTTTGTATAGGAAAGAAGATATTGAAGACTTTGTGCATCAACAAGGAGAACTGCTAGAAATAAATAGTGATAATAATAATAAGAAGAAGAAAATTAATAATAATAATAATGATAATAATAATAAGAAGAAGAAAATTAAAAATAATAATAATAATAATAATAATAATAATAATAATAATAATAATAATCATAATAATAATAATCATAATAATATGAATAAAAGTGGATATTCATTAGTACTTCTACATCACATGTCCACAAGATTTAATTTATGCTCTCTTCTCTTCAAGGCGAAGCTGATCAACTTGGAGATAGGTTGGATATAAGACAAATCATTCATTGTAACCTGAAAATAAAGACAGGCTGGATCAACATTTTGTTCAATATTATAAAAGATTAGATCTCATGAAGCAGGCTATACTTACACAAAATGTGACTTGAAATTCAAAATATTTCTCATCCCCAATTCTTTCATTTCAGATGTGACAATGGTCCTCTGTAAGGAAAAGAAAAGTCATAAAACTAAACAAAAGTCATTTCATAACATGAAAAGTTTCACAAGGACCAATTTCACACCATAAATAAATTAGCTTAATAATGGTGAGACAATAACAAAAAGAAAGCTTTTTCATGAGTAATGATCTTTTTACAAACAAACAAAAAAAATTCAAATAAAGTTAACACTCAGTCCTTCTCTGTCTTCATTTGTACATTCAAGAATAGGTTGAAGAACTGCATATTTCAAAGACTGCTAAGAATATAACAGACACTGCCAAGATCTTAACTTAAGTCATACAGACTCGAACAAAACAAGCAGCAACTTGCCTACATGATGAGCTACACGAGAATCTTATTAAGAGTGTGTATTTTATACACAAATCCATGCCCCTTGCCACCAGTTTTAGAAGAGACATAAGAAATTAACTGTGATAAGGCAAAAAAGTATCATATCTTCTAAGAGGAACAAGATAACTTTACAAAATTGTCAGTATAGACTTACGAAGGATTGACCAATACTGTGAGCATCTGAATATAAAAATGAGGTGAAATATTCCTGACCCAAATCAGTCCCTTTCATTGCCAATGTCCTTCTACCTTGATCTGGATCTCAATCTAGATCTAAACCTTTGAGTGCAAGCATTTCATTGCCACTGTCGGAGTCTCATCCATCTAAATCTATAACAGCTTCATCATAACATTTTGACCGTAATTTGTCACTATCACCACTTCGATCTTCCAAAAAAATCTTATTTGTAACAACTAATAATTTCATTGTGATCTAAATCCATGGCATCCAAGGCTAACATTCAAAACTTCACGAAACTGTAGAGTATCAGCCACAAAAAGCTCAGGCAAAAGCGAAAGTACATTGTAAAAGAAGGGAAATCACTCCTGATAATAATTGACATCATATTTTTCTGCATTTGGTTTGTTTTTAAGTTTATACTGTTTTCCACTTTTGTAGAAAGTGGCTATATGAATGCATGCTAAAAGTTTGACTTTATTCGAATGTGGCAACGTAAGGGTTAAATAAGAAATGAGGAAAAATCAAGTTGACTATGAGGTCAGCAACATAATCAGAATGCAAGGCCAGGAGATAGATTTTACTCTTTTAGTGGGATGATTACTACACATTGACCTTCTACATTTTATCTATTATGTTGTGCAGGGCCTTGATATGATAACTAGAGGTCAAGGTTATATCTGGACCATTGTAACTGATTAAATAGGATTTGACATTGGTTAAATTCAATAATTTACGTCTCTTGTTGCAAAAGGGATTGAGCCATAATTGACAGCTTATATAGATATGACCATAGGAGAAATGATTGTTAAAAGCCTTTATCTTGAAATGGCAAGATAAACCATGTAAAATACTCATAGACAAAGAAATGGAGAATACACAGGAGATCACTAGGCAACCCACTGGGGCAAATCTTCATGTGTGATTTACAGTGGAAATAAACAGGTATTCAAAGTCAACCCTGCCACAAAGAGAGTGATTTAGTTGTCAGATGTTTAAAATGTCTTTAAAAATGAGAATCTGATAAAATACTACTTCAACAATGTTTTCGATAACATGCTACAGCATATAAATCTAGAAAGCACTCCTAGAAAATTAGCTTATGGAGTCATAAGGACTCTTGGATTTTGAGTCTTGGGAAAAATTCTTAAGAGCCTTAATAAATCTGACTTGAATTTTCTTTTTTCTTTATTTCTTTTTTTTCCCTGGGAGAATGTATCAATTTTCTTGTTTTGCCGAGTGTGTCATTGTGGTAAAGGCGATCCTAAATTCATATGAAATACAGACCTATAACACAAGATCTTCACGACAAGACCACTGGTTTTAAGAGGACTCTTGAAATCATGAAAGGACCCCTTAGAGAATCATGAGGACTCTCATGTGAGCATCAAAGGACTTTCCAAGGTTAACTGTTACTAATTTACATGAATGACATATAAGTAAAAATCCCAAATTAAACTTTGACCCATTGCAGATGATAGTTGTCGAATGATCCAAAAAGACTGAGATTCTATCCCTTTATGGAAAGAAAAATGGAAAAGGAAATGTCCCCAGAAAAATGTAAAGTTTTCAGAATTACAAAGAAACAAGCATCAAGAATGTAGTTTATGTGCGGTAAATTTATATAATTCTCTTTTCTTAACTGGCACACCTGTTTTCCATTCATGCACATGCAAAACTGTTCCATGACCGGTCGTGTTGTCCTAAAATGTTGAGGTTGAAATGATGGAGTGTGCTTGAAAGCCCCAATTGACTCCACATCAATCTGCACAAAAGAAAACAACATATGATATGAAAATTACACAATATGTCATCCTGTTCTCTTTATCTGTCTCATTTATGAATATCAATCTAAATATAAAAGAAACTTGAGCTGCTCTGTATCAACATTATGACATAATTTGCAGACCAAGCAACTTTCCCTTTACTGTAAATTTAGGACATTGACCTAACATTCATTGACACAAGTTGATTGAACCTGGCATATTGGACATTCAAAGGTGTTTCCTTCAAAACTTTCCTCTTTCATGCCTTTTATGCTCCCTCACATTGACCAACGTTCCATTCTCTCTCTCATGGAGTGGCAGCATTAAAGAATATTAAGCCCTTTTCGAACCTTAACAGTAATTTGTTCTATAAATGGTGTCATCATTGTTAAGAAAAGAAAACAAACAATGCAGTACTGGAAGAAGCAGGAGTAGAAAGATCATTGCTCAAGACAATCAGACAAAGACAACTGAAGTTTTTACCGACATAAGGAACTTAAACATTCAGCCTTGACAGGAAAAATTGAGGGGACAAGAAGAAGGGGCAGGCAGAGAGTGATATACTTGGAGAGCTTAAATCACTGGATGACAAACAAAAAGCATAAAACTAATCGCATGAACTTCCTGAGATTGTCTGAACAGAGAAGTGAACGGTGTGTCATGGTTGACAATGTCTGTCTCACTCGCGGTACTTGATGATGATGATGATGAAAGGTAAATTTCTGGCCTTGAAGTTGTTTTCTTTCAATTGATGGTAATGTATCTATTTTCTTCATCTTACACCAGAGGAGGTCCCAGAGATCATTGCACTTTTGATTTCCATGGGACAAATTTCAAGGCATCCCAGACCAACAGAAGAATCTTGACTCGAAGATTCTGTCCATATCTGCTTGTGAGTATACTTAAGCAAGACATTGTGAAGGATATGGTCTAAAAATATGTCTATAATATTATTGTATCTATTAATTGATATTTCTTTGCAAAAAAGCTTCATCATAATGGTTCTAATATGACCACCATACTGATGCTTAACAGCATACGTAAACCATGCAGCCTCAGATCCCAGTGAAGCCTTCGGTTCCATGATTCTACATCCAATCTCGTTTTAGCCGGATGCTTTAACTGTGATACTGATAACCATGGATAATTATGTTTCAATGAGTCTGATGGTATCAATGCTTATGATTTATAATATCAATTGTCAAAAATTATATTCTGAGAGCGACAAGATTGTGGTACCATCTGACATTATAATGGTTATGCAACATCCCTGCTCATGAAAGTGACAGCTCAATTGGTACTTATACTATTACACTTTTAAAAAAATTATGGTGACAGAAAAATTGTATTTGGCGTCATATCCTCTATCAGTTAAAAATTCTTTCATTGACATTAATGGGTACACCACAGAAAAAGGAGAATTACCTGACTTCACTACAACTGAGAGAGATGATAATGGTCATGACAAATAATTGAAGATAAAAATATAGTTTATTGTATACATATGTGTTCAGAAACAGCATGTATTGATCAGAGAAAACAAGTTCATGGGGAAAATATTCACACAAAAAGTTGTAAGTGTTTAAATGGATCGGATACTTGTAGGAGGTAACAGCTTTATCTTCTTCCTTAACATTTTGTAAGTGCTTAAGTGTGGGGCGCCCACAGCAGTTCACCACTTTATTGGTTCTGCAAGGGTTTTTGGCATGGGTTTATACTGGACACCCTTCCTGAAATAATAAAGCTCTAACAAAAGCTGCAAGCAGTTGCAAAGTAGGCCACAAGAAGTCATCCAACACACAGATGACTCATCTGACCTTATAAAGAAATAATGTGGGGGTGAGGAGATGATTTAATGTTTCTCACTATTGCAGAACTTGACAAACCTCACTAAAATAATGATACAATCTGTGTTACATACAGTGGTCCCTGCTTAACATCACACACTGGGAAACTGATGAAGTGTGTTGTTATTCAAATCAAGCAAGGAAAGGTAGTGGGGAGACTGAAAAAATCGGCTTTTAGGCAACACAATGCAGGGAAATCTATTGGGAAACTGAAAATGTGGGTTATGACATGTCATGACTTGAGCTATCAGGTAATTTGTGTAATCCACAAACATTTTGCAGACCACAAAATAACCCAGCTGTGCACCTGATTCAAATTACAGAATGTCAGAGAATGGAGGTTTAGGGTTCATCTGGTTCAAGAACAATTTTGTTTGAACAGAATGGTCAACTTTGAACAATTGGTCAATCAAAGTTTATCTATTGTGGATGGTGAATCATTGAAATCAAGGGTCAATGCCTTGCCACTGCAATATCTGGTGATGGACAAAATCATTGAGACTTTCTTCTCAATTGGTGGAGTCTTATGCAAACAATATGTTATGCTGTATAGCTGATTAAATGTATCATCTCCATATTATGTCACAATACATTATCTTCCAATTTTGTTTGCCAAAGAAGAAAATGATTTCACCATCTTTTTAAGTTTAAAAAAAAAAAATCAGAAAAAAAAGATACAATGATTTATTAAGTAAGCCCCCATTCTGTCCCACAAATTATCGTCCTGAGACTGATTTTATTCCTATAGTTAAATGGAAAAAAATATATTTTTATGAATAATATTTTAATTCAAAATGATGACAAAAAATCTCATGTGAAAATCTGCACCACATAGTTAAGTGACAACTCGATCAAAGCAAGATGCATGATTGTACTGATATTTAAGAGGAGACAGGTATCCAGTGATTTTGAGAAATTACATATTTTTACACATTCAATTAAATGATTTTTGTAGTTACACAAGATCGGCTAAGTAAATCTTACTTGAAAAGTGATGATGTACCATTCTTTGAATATAAAAAAAAGCTCTCATAGTACCCATTAGAGCTTTCACTGATAATAAGACCTATTAAACATACAAGCCAATGAACCTTCACACGACCTGTCCATTATACTCACATGTTTGTCTCCTACTGAGCGGGATTTCAAACGAAGGGGTGCTTGCTGTCTCCATTGCTGGGATGTGATTTCCCCATTTGCTGATGTGAGTTCTACTGACATTCTTCAATGTGGGAAGCCTTCAAACATTAAGATCTGAAACATAAGATTTGTTTTCAAAGGGTGTGTTTTCAACATTATGGATATTAAGATTTGTAACAGAACATTTGCCCTGACTTTGAAGAACCAATGACTATAAATATGTATTCTACCCATGAAACATTATGCCAAATGAATTACTTAATGTAAACAAAGGAGAAATTCATGTTTCACCTCTCTGCTTAATTCAAAAAGAGCTGTGACGTACTCTTGAATAAATGAAATGCAGGTGTGCCTTTTGATAAGCTAGTCTGGTCATCAAGCTCTAGGCCACACATATTATTTTATCTTAATCATGTTCAATGCAATAAGTTTTAATGTTGTCAAAGCAATAATGAGCAGTTTAAATATTACATTAAGTTTTCTCTCTTCTAGTTCTTTTTTGAAAATTTTAGAAAACTACAATGGAAAACTATTATTTGAATAAACTGGACAAAGAGATTGATGACATTTAATGTTGACTTTTTGCTAGAAGGAGAGAGAAGTATCACATCAAGTAACTCAAGAATAATTCATTCACCAATAACTTCAGAAACAGGTTGAATTTCAGCAAAATACAACTCAGAGGCCATACATTATTCACCCATATCACTGACCTCAGCTTCCGTGGATACCCCCCACCTTTATGAAATATGTAAGGGTTGTGAAAACTGCCCTGCTATATATATAAATTATATATATATATCTTGTTTCATGGACTGATCCAATGGCCTAGTGGTAGAGCCTCCGCCTCAGAAGCGGGAGGTCTCAGGTTCGATCCCCGGCCAAGTCATACCTAAGACTTTAAAATTGGCATTTTAGTAACTGTCTCGCTTGGCGCTCAGCGTTATGAGAACAATACTAAGACTGGTCGGCCCGGTGTCAGTATACTGTGACTGGGTGACTCATTCGAGCTGTGCTATACGTTATGGGTCATGTGTGGCGGCACATAAACATGTCTAAATAGCATCATCGCTGATATAACCTACGCTGTTGAAAAGTGACGTTATACCCACAAAGTAACTAATATATCAAAAAAGAAAATCAGAGCAAAATCATTTGACAACTGTGAAGCTAAACATTTTGTGCAAAGACACCAAAATCTACATGACAATTGTTTTGATCTGCCCACGACAAACACACTAATTTACAAACAATCTTTCTTCTCAAAAACAATAAGTGAGTGGAACCAATTAAAGGGCACTCAAGTCTCACCAAAATCTTTGGATATAGTCCGAAGAAACCTACAGTCCACGTAGGAACACAGGCGCGCAACCAACCAACCGTTGATCAAATGCTCGGAGGAGACAAATTCAACGTACCAAATTCAGATTCAGATTCAGATTCAGATTCAGATTCCCGTGGTTGTGAAACCTGGCAAATCAGGAGAATTGTTCAATCTCCCAGAGGTGTCCCAATAACAGAGGTCATACTGTGTAATGTTAAGCTTGTTCAAAACTCCACCAAGTGTTATGAAATGTGGGTAAATAACAAATTTTGAGTCAGTTGTAACAGATTATATTTATATTTTTTTCTTTCTCCAGAATTCTTCAAAATCAGACAGCTTTCATTTCAAGAGATTCCCCAGTTTCCCGGAGTAATCCATTGTGCAAGAGACCTGGAAATTATTTTATGTCATAATATAGAAAGACAGAGTGAGAACAGAAGAGCTCAACAAAGTGCTCAATGTCATGTTTTGCTGCAGAGGTGCTGTTTGAGCAATCAACGTCGTATTGCAACGAACATCAGCAATCTTGCATCGTCCCGGCTAATTATTTTTTGGGGGAGTTGAATCATTATCTTTTTTTATTGGCTTTGTTTTTGTTCACTTTCAACCATCGAATCCCAGCACAGCATTATCTTAACGCCTAGATTGAAGGAGGATTTTCATACATATGCATTGAAAGTAATTTAAAAGCAAGCAAGACAAACAACAACGAATCATGTCGTTGTTAAAGCAGCTGGGACTCATCTTGTGGAAAAATTGGATTCTCCAAAAGAGACGTGTGTGTGTGACTGTGTTTGAAATCTTCATTCCCGTGTTTTTTGCAGCACTTTTCCTTGCTATCCGAGTTTTGGTCGAATCTGAGGACATAAACGAGCCAACTTACTATCCTGTAGAAAATACGATACCACGAAGCTTCAAGGAGTTTAGAGAAATCGGATACGCACCAATCAACACAGTCACAGACCAGGTCATCGCCAAAGCCGACAGTTTGCTCCATGCCCAAACCGATGCTGTGAACAGTAAGTAATAATTGTAAATGTATGGAATGTGCATGCATGAATCAGATGGAAATCGGTGTTTTAGCCGGCAAGGCTTTCCATTGAGATCATTGTTGTTCCTGCTCTGTGGGGTGGGAGGGGGCGAGGGATTAAAACATTTGTCATTGTTCTGGGATTCTGTTTTTCATTCTTTTTTTTCCTGAGAATCGGATTTAAATTAATCCTCAACTGTACGCCTTGGGGAGCCGAGTACTGCAAGGCAGCCTTCCATAGTCTTTGACCCGGTCAGGCTAGAGGCCCTCCATTCGCTCTTGCTGTCAGCTTTATTGGCCTTCCTGCCGCTTCCTTGATCTGCGGAAACTACACTAGTCTTGAAATTGTCCGGACATATTTTATTTCAGTGATGTCTCCACAAAGTACTGCCGACCTGTGGCCGCTTTTTCTTCTCCTGCTCGGTTGTTTGTCAGCCAGAGAGGTCAATGATGCCAGCTGATTGTAGTTTAGCTCTCGTCCACAGGCCCGGGTTCTGGCACTCTGACGGCCAGCACGGCCTCTCGATGTGGGTCCATCTTTTTGATGATTTGAATACGCCACGCATCCAAAATGCCTGGTGCAAAGAGTGAAAGCAATGTTCTTTCGTTAAATTTCTTCAGTAGGTCTGGGTAAAGAAGAAGATACGAGGGTAGGTTGTTTTTGTTTTTTTTTTTTGTTTTTTTTTTTTTTTGTCTTTTTTTTTTTAATGGTTCTTGTT
>JAOWAY010000017.1:1980-12795 GCA_028565895.1 Goniobranchus geometricus
CGTGTATGTATGCGTGTATGTATGCGTGTATGTATGCGTGTATGTATGCGTGTATGTATGCGTGTATGTATGCGTGTATGTATGCGTGTGTATGTATGTATGTGTGTATGTATGTATGTGTGTATGTGTGTATGTGTGTATGTGTGTATGTGTGTATGTGTGTATGTATGTATGTGTGTATGTATGTGTGTGTGTATGTATGTGTGTATGTATGTATGTATGTATGCATGCACTTATGATCGTGCTTGTGTATGTAAATAAGAAAATATATGAAAATAGTTTAAAGTACTTTAGTCAAAGGCTGAATACTTTTTGACAAAGAAAACAACCAGGGCCAAAATGTTCAGTTCATCTTGATATCTGACAAATAAAAGAATGTCCCTCCAGTGTAATTATCATATTATAATATTTACTTACGTTAGCAGGCATATAAGAATTCTCGATCCTCAGTCGACCTTTGTGCAATAGAGAAATGGGGTGTGGATTGAGGTACTTTTGTCCAAAAGTTTGGCATGAGTACTTTTAGAAATGTTTTTGTTTTGTAGGTATAAAGGAATTGTCATGGAGATTTCTTAAAATGTCCCTCTTTTCATTGAAAATACTCTGAGCTGCTTAACTCTGATATACTTTTTTTTTGAATGGTGTAGGGGGCTCAGGATATCTTTAGGGTATGACGATACTATTGGCGCAACCAAGCCAGAGTAATTCAAAAAGGGGGAAGCGCGTGTATCGGAATAATTTCATAAACTAAAAAGTGTCGTAGAACTCAAGGATTGGACAGCACACGTGACGTTTCCAGGTTCACTCGTTGTCACGCGATTTTTTAATATTTTTAAAAATCTTATTAAGTTTTTGTTCCACAGATAAAGTTCTTTTCTCACCTTTTTTGTGTGCATGTAATTCCGGACTACAAAACAATTTTATTTTTCGTTTTTTGTGGGTTTTTTATCTGTTATCCTTTCCTGGTAAAAAAAAACAAAAAAACAAATCCTAAATCTCCTTGAAAAGGGAGCGCTGCTTATGTATGTTTCTTTTGCTGTTTTTAGTCATTTTCTCATTCTTTACTTCTCTAATCATTATTCTTCCGTTCGTAGAAGGGTAGCTGTACTAGTGCACTTAAAGCTCGGCCAAACTGGTTTGACAGGCAAAATAAAAAATTGAGAAACAATTCAAATTGTCCAATAAAAACTTCACACTGAGAGTCATGTCATAAAATAATGTAATTGAAATCTTGTGTGGCCGCCGCCAACATTGATGACCGCTTGACATCTGCGCCTCAAAGAGTGTGTTCGGGCTTGTGGAATGGGGATCGAGGCGACAGTCAGATTCTGAAGAAATTGGATGATGTTCTGTTGACGGGCGATCATAGAGTTGACGTGCCGGCCAAGAATGTTCCAAACATACTCATTTGGGATCAGAGTTAGTAGACATTTTATCAGTTCTAACAGTGAAGAATTGTATTTCTAGAATCTGTTACATCATGTATGGTAAAAGAGAAATCCCTTTTTGTCTTATATTATTCAATGGTCTGTGCGATGTGGAATCTGCACGCTGCCATATTTATATCTTCAAGATACACCTGAAAGCCAGGGAAGCAGAGATCGATTAGAGTCGGTACTTCTCATCGTGATCGACACCAGTCAATATTATTGATTAGAGGAGTTGTAGACATCGGCGCATTTTATTTTTGTCCTTACTGTAGCTGTATATAATTTATTGTCTTTTAATCTTTGCCACAATCAATGCCCCACAAGCCGGTCGCGTATCGCGGGACGTTCGGAGAGCGTTCGAAGTGTTTTCGGCCTATTAATGAAAGAAGAGAAAGAACACCTCAAATCTCCCTCCTACCTCCTTTTCGAATGAGGGAATAAGGGTGAGGGTATGGGCAGACTTTCCTCGGATCTAGCTCCAGTACTTATGAAGCTTTGTGTCTTTTTAATAAAGGTTCAAATATTGATAAGGTGGTCTGAGTGACCTCGATTTCTATTTGAGGATTCCACATTCCTTTCTCGATGTGTCACCGCTGCTGGTAGGCCTATCTGGTCCAACTTTGGAGGTGAGAAAGGATATCGTGAATTAATAAGAATAGACCAGTAAATGTAACTAAAATTTGAATGTTAAAGCTATTTGCATGGCCAGGAACACTAACAGCAGGGGTTCTTGACCAGGGGTATTCAAACCTCTTACGGCTTTAAGATTCGATCTGTGGGTACTGGTGTTTATTTCATTATGATTTGGGGTTATAACAGCAAATAAGCCTATTTGGAAGCTGGAAATGTCAAAAGGTTAAGAACCCTGAATTAGAGGGCTGGCATTGCTGTGTATGATTTTGATAAAATGCCCCACTTTGAATGACTGGATAATTAATAAATTAATCAATATTCGACTCACCACCCATTTAATTAATCAACAAACTAACTAACTAATATTGTATATAATTAATCAATTAATATATTTGCTGTCTAACCCGATGTCCAGACAGCACATTTCTTTTGTGATGAGACTTAAGAGGTGTGTGGTAATACACACACACACACACACACACACACACACACACACACTCAAACAAACCAAATAAATAATAACAACAGAGCTTCAGGTGTGGCCTGTATAAGTGGACTTGTCGAGAGCAACTTTAAAGCCATACATTGTACAAAAACCAACAGGAAAGGCGTTGGCATGTCTACTTATGGAGACAGATCACTGGTGTGATAGGCACGGACATAAAGTGTGGACAGGAAAGGGTACGGCTGATATTGTCAGGTACAAGCTGGCCGTATGTCCATAACGACAAATTCATGAACGACTGAATTATGCAGGGGAATGCCCTCCTTGAACTTTTAATCGAACTATGATGGGCCAGAGTGTTATCCTTTCTCTTTATGTCCCCAAACCGTCGGTCCTGGAGAATCATAGACAGAAGGTTGAAAAATACCAGTCTTTTTCACACTGCAGGAGTATGTCAATGACAATCTCAAAAATGTCATTCAGGCGGCCTTTGTTTTCATGTCTTCTCATTAAGCCTTTTTACTGTTAGTAGTGTTAAGCCATAGTTCTTTAAATAGCCAAAGGTTTCCACGTGTCTGCTATTAAACTCCTTCTCACATCATCCAATGAACCAGTATTAAATTTGATCTTAATGCATTGCGCGCATAAACTTTGACATGGTGGGGTCACTGAAAAAGCTTCGATCGGTGCTTGAACAACAAAGAATTGACTACCGTACATCAGCAATGTTAAATACATCTTTAAGAAGAAACACCGAGCAATTCGGAATAAGACGTCTCAAAGATTTTGGACTTATAAGAAATACGATAAACAACCAATTCTCTGAAAGCTTGTTGTAAGATTTCCCGTTTGTTTCTTTTGTTATGTTTCTATGGGATTTTTGTTTGTCGTTGTTATTTGAGGTTTTATAGCGGGTGGGGGTGGGAGGTGAGGATGGCGGGTGGGGGTTAATACTAAATTTTGCATCGATCTCCTGACCTGGATATAGTAATTACTGGAATCCTGTGTTATACCAGAATCGAATATGATACATCCGATCGATTACTCGGTTTCTGTCCAGTGTATTATAAAACAATTACATGCACATGATATTACTATTACCGAACATAGTAAGGATCCATCTTGCTTCCATCGACAAATGTAAAAAAAGGTAACAACAATCATAAAATTATAAACAAACCAATTGTCTCTTCAGAAGTGATTTGATAATTTATTTTAATTGTTACTTTACTTCATGTATGTCGTAATATTTTGACTCTATTGGTCTATCGATTACAGGAATAGTTTTTAACGTTTTCATACTAACAAACATACACAATAACGCAATGACAGAAAGAGAGTAGTTTATTTGTTTGGGTTTTTTTAATAGTCCATTTCAGCCATATCGGGAAATGGCTCGTATGGCTGGAGCATAGTCCGGTTTCTATAGCATGCATTAAGGGGACGGTGACAGATTTTCTTCATCACTCTCTGAGTAGGATGAAAGTCTCTTGCAGAGTGCTTTTCCTGCCAAATCTTTACCAGTTTTTACCTGGGTCGCGTGAAGAAGCAGGGGTTAAATTTTCTTGCTTTTAAGAAAAAAACGCATGTGTTCGTAACGAGAATCAAACTGTTGCCTTTCGGTCGGCAAGTCAATGCTCTGATACTGAGCTATAGCTCCCCTTACCAAAAGTAATGTATAAATCCACAGCAGTGATGTTAGTCTGTCGGGATGCGCCCCGGTGAGAAGAGTAAACATTAGATTTCCCCGGCCTTCTTTTAGGTCGCTTATGCACTGCTACCTGTCGTTTTCTTCCAACAAGCCTACACATTTTGGCCATTTCTTGTGACTTATCAATACAAAATTTCAGGCTATTCAACCTAAAGAATGCATGTCCCTTTATATATCTATAAATAATACCTTCTTTTATCTATAAATAATACCTTCATATATATATATAAATAATACATTCACACATCTATGAATAATACCTTCCTACATTTGAAATAATGCCTTGATACATTTAAAATAAAACTTTCATACATCTATAAATAATATCTTCAAACAACTATAAATAATACCTTCATACAACTATAAATAATACCTTCATACATTTGAAGTAATACTTTGATACATTTAAAATAATACCTTTATACATCTATAAATAATACCTTCATGCATTTATTCTATAAGTCTACAATAATTCCAATTCTGTAATTTTCCCTTCTATCATTACACTGGGCAGGAAGTATGTGATTTTGAAAGAAAAAATGCATTTTTGATTTTTAATTAAGTGTTTGTTTTACTTAAAAATACAAAAAAAAAGAAAAAGAAAACGGCCGGGCTCACTTTGTGGCACAAAGCAAGGGTCCATTGTCTGTTATAAAACCTTTTTCTAATTCGAACAAATAAAAATATCACATTAATGAAAGTTGTAATGAATGCATCTGAAAGCATAAAGGAGAGATGTAAATCTAACAACTCTTCCCTGCCTATATGCATTTGATCTGTAATGACATTATGCTCCAGTAAAAAAAATATCTCTTGAATTTATATAAGATTATCTTTTGTTTCAGTTTTATATGGAAGGAGGGATGTAAATGGAATGTCAAAAGTAATGAATAAATAAGGAATACAACTGAACCGATGGCTGAATGAATGAATGAATGAATGAATGAATGAATGAATGAATGAATGAATGAATAAATAAATAAATGAATGAATGAATGAACTAATTAATTAATTAATTAATTAATTAATTAATAACAAAATGAATGAACAATCTTTCATTTTAAGTTGTATTACATTACTTGTTATGACTACCGGTTTGCTTGCAACAAGTGTTATTGTATGTCTGTCTTTAATGTCAGACATCAACTTTTTTTTTCTTTTTTTTTTTGGGCTGAGACAAGGAAGTTTATCAAATGGAATTACCTGAGTTTAGAATGCACTAGTTGGTGTTAAGCCCTTATATTGAAGTTTGAAATGGTAGTAAGTCTTCTTATCGTCACATTTGTCTTGCCAAGGACAGACATCAGCGGATATTAGTCCAAGTCTCCCTCAGTCACTCGAGTTCCTCAAGAAAAGTTTAGAATGCACCAGTTGGTGTTGAGCCCTTATATTGAAGTTAAAAATGGTAGTAAGTCTTATTAAGTCACATTTGTCTTGCCAAGGACATACATTAGCGGATATCAATCCAAGTCTCCCCCGGTCACTCGAGTTCCTCAAGAAAAGTTTAGAATGCACCAGTTGGTGTTAAGCCCTTACATTGAGTTAAGAATGGTAGTAAGTCTTGTTATCGTCACATTTTTCTTGCCAAGGACAGACATTAGCGGATATTAGTCCAAGTCTCCCTCGGTCACTCGAGTTCCTCAAGAATGTGTCCTTTTGTCATTGAGAGGACAGTCAGTTGTTCGGGTTCTCAGGTTGGATATGAATATTCACTAAATGCCATCTTCTTCTTCTTTACGTCTTATCCCATTGGGGCACTTACTGCTGCAGTTCGTTCCAAAACTCGGGCATGCGGAGACGTAATAAATTTTCTAAGCTGTATGTTGAAATTTATTGAAATCCTTGGCGTTGAGATATATTATATCCATTGCCCTTTGAAACCTGAATATGTTTAAGGTTGTTTATCTGTGTTGTTTTATAAAATGGTTTGAACGCTCACGTTTTTATGGTTTACAGCACTGTAATCATACGTTGTTTTACCTCCTTTGAAGCGCTGGTCGGTAGACAATCTTCGTCTCAATGTCACGTCTTTACTGCAAAGCACGTGAGTTCAGTTCAATAATTTCATATTTTCAAACAATCGGCAACTGAATGAAGCTTTTCCGGACACTTTACCGAAAATCCACTAATAGTCTAGGAACCAGGCTACGCCGCTGAAAGTATAGTGTGTGGTTGAGGTCAAAATGCCAATCCTGTAATCGTTCTACAAGTTGTCGTCAAGCAATTCAAAACCGGGGATAATCCCGAAGGAATTCGCCACGTTGAGAAAATTACAAATGCTACAGATTTGTTATTTAAAATTTTATAACATCAGCCTATTTTCTAACACTGCATGCAACATTTCAACACTGAATATGCAGTTGTTTTACTGTAGTTGTTGGGAGGGGGAAGGGGGAGTTTGTTTGGGGATTTTGGTTTTTAGAAAATTGTCTCTTTCTATGTGCACGAATGTTGGAGCAGTCTTAAAGCCGCGTCCCCTGTTAAGGTCGACACCAAAGATTATCATAACCTAGTAATGCTATTCATATGTATTCTCTTGTCGTCTCCTTTCTTCTTGTCTTGTAGTGTAATTTTTAGCATTCTCTGGCCAATGTACTTTTCATCTCCCCTCTAGATATGCCCATATTGTATTCTCTCTTTCTTTGCATCTAAACATGTTGTCATATCTTTACTGTACCCGTTTCAGATCTTTCCTGGGAAACGCAGCATCTTTATGTTAACCATCTCAGTCTCCGTTCATTGCTGCCTTGCCAGTGGCATAGTCGGCAAACTGGATAGGCCACTATCCTATATCATGCTTCCCTTTTTCTTCTGTAAGTAACTGCTTATCCACTTGATATGGCGCCTTCCACTCTTATTCATCAAATCCACTGTAGACTCTTGTAATAATCTACATCGTACGCCCACTTATTGATATTGAGACACAAAATGTAAAGATTGTATGGACCATGGGGAAATCATTATTTTGTATAATAATATACAGATTTTCGTTTTGGGAAATAGCATTTCAATCCACAAAGAGAAGAAAGAAGACTGTTTGCTCTCAATGTCAACTTCCATCGTACATGCCATAGTATATATATTATATATATAAGTCTTGTGCTGTTGCATTGTGCTGTACATTGTTTATTTGTTTTAATCATCAACATCATTATCATCATCATAATCATCCTCATTGCAGTCATCATCATCATCATCATCATAATAATAATGATGACCATTATCATCAACGTCATCACAATCATCATCATAATCATCAGGATCATCCACATCATCCTTATCATCATCATCATTATCATTACACCCATTTTCCTCATCATGATCATTGTCTTTATCATTATCATCATCATTATCGTCATCCCCATCATCATCACCATCATCACTTTTAAATTTGTCTTTGCTTCTTAAATGTTGTTGAACCAATGAATTTCATTGAATTGGGAAAAGTAATACAGGCTTGGCTGATGTCGAATTCTGGATTTTGCTGCCTATATCATACTGCAAATAAAGAACATTTTACATAAAATGTCATGATAAAATTTCATGCTTTTCAATAAGTATTTCGCACATCTGCATGGAGTGATTCTTCGTGTCCGATACAACAAGTCTTTCGATGCATCTTATATAATAAGGGTTCATGAGACACTTTCATGTCGTCTTTTACAACTGTGAAACCGTGTGACGAACATTAACAAGAAAAATTTGACACGTTTCATCAAATTCAAGGTCTTGTCATAAATTTGAAATTCACACAGAATAACAAAAATGTCACTGCAAAGCAAGATGGAAGCTACTTCACTATTTTCTGAGACAGCTTTTTTTGTGAAAAAAAATAGGTGGTGGATTCACTTTGAGCATAGAACATCAAGGAAGAAAACGTATAAACCAAAATATCAAATAACATAAAATTTATTTTATAGGCTTTATTTTAATGCCATTCTTCGAAATTAATTCTTCAACCCCAGCTTTCACTCTAAAACCATTTCAGACTGAAATACATTGCCAACGGGCATCTGAAGCATAGAAAACCCAGACTCCTGCGGAAAAATCCTTTCGATTAGTCACCAGAACGGAAGGATGAATGAGCGAATAAAAGGACAAGTAGAGATGTGGGCAATAATGCCTTTTCCAAATTAACGTCTTGATCTTGATCATGACTTTTACAAGAACAGCTTGCCGTAGAATATAGTAAAAAGACAAAAAGAGACCTGAGGAACTGAATGGTGTTGGATATTGCTGCGGAATGGGCAAGTGTGGAGAACAGTCGACCAGGTATTATAACAAACAGTAGAACTCTGTTTTGAAGACCTCAAATTACTGGTATCTTTTATATTTGGGACATGGTCGTTTGGGGCTATGTGGATACCAATTTCTGAACATTGTTCATTTATCCATTTTTCTTTTGCTTCATTACATTTCCTCTTTATTTAATTATTCAACATTTTATACTTTTCTACATTTGACTTTGCCTGCCTTTGCTCTTTCATTAATTCCACTATGTCATTTGTCATCCATTTTTAAGTTCTTTTCTAGGTCTTTTGGGAATATTTTCTGTTATGGCCTCACTGATTGATTCTTTTATTTTATCCCACATTTTCTCTGTCTCACTCATGTCCTTTAGAACTTGAGATCTATTCTTGAAATTGATAGCAAAGTTTCTTTTTATCTCCCCCTTGGTCTTTTTGAGATCTATTTCAAATTTTAGTCGTTTGGACTTTTTCAGTTTCTGTTCTTTTACTTCTATTCTTCACACTACTGGCACATGATCACTGTCACAGTCTGCTCCTGACATTGTTTTTGCTGATTCAACAGAGTTTCTAAGTAGTTTTGCATTACTATGAAGTCTATCTGGTTTCTAGTTTGATCACCTGGGCTGATCCATGCATATCTTCTTCAAGTGCAATTTTTGTATAGGTTGTTCAAAATGAATAAAAACAATCATATCCTCTACACTAGTCGATAAGATGATCTTCCCGTTTATTCCTAGAGCCTCGGCCCCTTTTTTGCATTGAAATCTCTCATGACCATCTTTACATCTTCTGACTATAGCTCCTTCATAGCATTGTCCAGATCCTCATCTTGAAGTGGGCGCGTACACTTGTGTTAGTCCAATATCTTCAACTTTAACTGCAATCCCCCAATTGGAAACATTCCACCACCCTCTGATGCTCTATGCTGTCTTACCATCAATCAGAATTCCTACTCCTCTCTCATTAGCTCCTCCACCTGAGTGAATCATTGTTTTGTTATCTGTTTTAATCATACCCTTGCCTGTCCACCTGATTTCTGACAAACCTAACATGTCAACCTATATTCTATCCGTTTCCTGCTTTACATTTTTTTAACGTTACTTGCGGTATATAAACTATAAAGATTCTATTGATCCACCTTCGAGTCGAGCTGACTGACAAAATCAAAAGCAGTCAAAGCCCCAAAAAGGCATGCAATCAGTAAACAGACTCCTTAGCCGAATCAAAAGCAGCATCTCCATGTGCTTTCACGGCAAAATCTGGCGTTCTTACATTGTGTTCGGGTGTACATAAAGATGCAAAAAGCTATTATTGAGTACAAATCTAGACCATTATGCAGATACACTTATAACTTTAGGGTTACTGGGCAAAAAGGATGGAAAGATAAAACATATGAATTCAGAGCAATGTCCTTCTTCAGATACAAAAGAGCAAAACAAAAACATTACAGCACTGCAAGAATATGAAAACAGTGACAATGCACATGGATCTACGAAAGGATAGTAGTGTACCCATGTCTACATGAGGTCAGAAACAGACATTGGCAGTGGAACACTCCAGGACACAGACCCACCAACAGTCCATGTCCTCAGTAATTCGAAATTGGAATTCTCTGCCTGCAGGGATTGTAAATTTCCCCAGATATTAAGAATTTTGAGGAGGGGCTTATAAGACACCAGAGGCAGCAAATGATAAAGAAAGTGTTTCATCTATATGTTTACTTATACTCAAGCTGAGAAACTACACCCGAGTGGCATGCAGCTATTTGGAAAAAGAAGAAGACACACGAGAAGAGTAAATGGGACATAACAGATAAAAAAAGACCCATTGTATCTAATACAAGTAATAATGCCATTAGAAGAAGGCAAAGAGACGTGCACGCCACAGAGTTGGCAATATTTATTGTAGCGATCCCATAACGGGTTTCCAATGAGATAAATACAACGATTCCACTAATATGCATGAATCTTAAACATTATAAAGAAATATATAAGTGTAGGGTTACTCAGCAGAGGGGATGACAAGACAATCCCATTGTAAGGTTTCAGAATACGTTCTACTTCACATACAAAAAAAAACAAAAAAACAAATAAAGAACAACCAGCTAAAAGAATGAAGGAGACATATCTCATAAATAAAACTCAAGATATTTAGAGGACAAATAAGCTTATTTGCACATCAAACAACTAGTGGTAACGAAAGCACCTAAACAATCAAAGGTATGGATAAATCTAAAATTCCTGCAAATAAGTGCAAATCTACATCAATGTGAAGATAGATAGATAGATAGATAGATAGATAGATAGATAGATAGATAGATAGATAGATAGATAGATAGATAGATAG
>JAOWAY010000024.1:12182-23641 GCA_028565895.1 Goniobranchus geometricus
ACAAAGTAACTAACAAAAAACAGGCAAAAACCTTCACATAAAACACATAACAACAGACATACCAAAGGCACAAGTGATATGTATAGACAAAGATTCGCTTATTACTCAAGTTGACAAACACAGGCATACATGAACACGTACCCAGTAATACTGACACGCAATATATATAATAAAGCACTCGTAGTCACTCAACGCCAACACACAAACAGTATACACGCTTATGATCAACACATCATAATTTTAGGCCTACTTGTGTGTCTTTAGTTTTAAAGGCAGCGATTTTTTCTTCAAAGAATGGTCTGAGGACCCCTGTGATCTATGGCTTTTCGTTTGGATATTTCAAAAATGTCTTTGTTATTGCATTGAATATTTTACCAAGTGTTGCAATGCCCGTTTTGCTTCAGTTGTCAAAAATTGTATTCTCTTTACTTCAGATTGATGGTGTTCTGTTTTTCCACAAAAGATCCCATTATACATTCGGTTCCACTCCTCTAGTGGTGTGGCTCAAGCCATACATGCTACCAGAGATTTTAAATATACAAATTCCTGAACGACAGATGAGTCATATGCCCGAGAATTACACAACCTATGCCGATCACATGAAAAAGGTATCAGATATGCTAAAAGTTAAGCTTTGCATAAATCTTCATTCTTTTTTGTTCTAGCACTTCCTCTTTCATTTATCAGTTTAACATTGAACATTAATAAAAATGTTGGTTCTGAGAACAGTGACTATAAGAATAGAATCTCATTGAAAGGACTGAACCTGAATTTCTGACTCTGATGAACCGCTTCTTCACATACAAAAATATGAGGCCATTCAAAATTCACTTTTTGAAAATAAAAAAATAAAAAATTAACTCAGCCTTATAGATGTGACTTACAAATTAGATGAAGTCTCAGCAATACTTGCACACATGTAAAGAGAATCTTGTATACTGCAATAATGAATATAAGAATGGCTTCACTTATGAGCTCACCCTGATAGAGCTTACTCTGTGCTGAGGATATTCATTTCAACCTTGCTAAGGCTCTTTGCCACACTTAGCTCTCCTTCAAAGGTTTTTGTAATTGCAGTCACAACAGTAGATCAAGTGCATTAGACACCCCATATTGTGTCTAGACCACACCTACTAATGAGAGCTCTATTCAGGCCCCATGTGGATTCCACAGTCCTCAACTGAGGGGTGAATGAATAGTCCCTCTACCAGTACTCCCTTTGCACGCTGGCAGCGTTGCTATGGAGTCAAGGCTTTCACTTGGACCGTGAGGTTCTGAGTTTGAATCCGAGCCGCAATGTGGCACTTTTTGGCCCTTGGGAAAGGTTATTTACACACATTTCCTCACCCAAAAGATAAGGAGAGGAGAAGCTTGTCAGTATGCTAGGGCAAGGGCACCTGTTAAATGGCTCCATCTCTGTTTGCCTCACGTGAATTTAAGAGGGTATTTGGTTGGAAAAAAGGCCTGTCTGGGAACGCTTGTAAAGCGCTTCAACCACATAGTGGATTTAGCACTATATAACAGCTCTAAAGGTCTAGAGGGCATCTAGGGTTGAATGAGAGCTGCTTCTCTCGGTCTTCCTCTGTCAGGCTCTTTTTGGTGTGCTCAGTGAGGAAAATAGTTTTACTGGATGGGGAAGGAGGCATTATTCAGTGGTCATCACCCATATGTGTGCATTGTATGAGTGAAAAATGCTATGGGAGTCACTTGTATAGATGGACCAAGTACATTTGTACACAAAGTGCAGTGGAAAATCCTGGGTGGTTATTGCGATGTACAGTCTGGGGATTGCTTTCGAGTGTGAGTTTATTATATGTTTTAGAAAGGTTTGTTTTGGTTTTGGTTTTTTTTGCTGTAGATCATCTCACCCTGAAGCCTTTTAGTAATCTTCAATTTTTATTATTATTCCTATTGGTTATTTTAAATTCCTGTTTCCCTTTAAAGTAACTTCTTTCTGAAAATCTCTTAAAATACCAAATAACAAAATGAAAACTCTCTTCAGATGGAGATTCTAGGCCGAAGGTGAGACCAGAAAACAAAATAGGGGTTTACAGTTGTTTACCTTGGCAGCACAGTAGATAACTGCAATAGTCAAAAAAAAAATTTAGGACCCACCTTTCAAAGAAATGGCTATTGTGGCGTGAATTCTGCATTAAATATGATGTATTTTATGCAGATACATTTTTAATGTAAAAGCCCATTTTTTTTAATAAGCTCTTATTTGATTTATTAGTGCTTATGTCATTAATAATACTGGTATTGTTTGTTTATGGTGAGAGTGTCGGAGTCATTGTAGCATTGTTACAACCAAGATAAGGCACCTTAAAAGTGAACAATATTGTTTTTATTATTATCATTATTATGCAGTCTTAAGATTTATTGGGAAGTCCTTTGAAGACTTCAGAAAAGATGCAGAAAAAAAAAGTTTTTGCAATCCATGATTATGAATTGCTAAAGCTATAAAATTTTGGAAGTTCTGCCATCTTTACGTAACGATTTCGTTTTTACTTGTTTCCAGGTTGAGGAGGAACGACACAACCATGCTACAACTAAAGGCAAAAGAAGATGGAAATCTAAGACATCCTCCGCAAAGAATAATGAAATTGAAATGCAAGAAGAAAAAGAGGATGAGAAAGAAGAAGACAGCAGTCAAGGCATGACAGCCGATGTGGTCACATAACAACAAGATAGGAATAAGGAATTTTTTCTTTGTTGTACATGGACAGGTTATCAATGGGCTTTCATATTCTACGTTCATTTTTTACCATATTGGACCTCTGGTGGAAATTTCTGTAGTATGCTGTCATACTGCCCCATTTAGCTATCGTCAAAAACGGAATGGTTCTGATTGAGAAAGATATGGAGACAACAAGTAACAGGAGTGCTTTCTCATCCACTGTATTGTGTGCTGGCTTCTTCTTGAACTTTGGGGCCAATACTCAGCAGTTTTGTACAGTTTTCAACCTACTGTGGATTATAATCAAGATGAAATTATCAAGCATTTTGAATCAGCCTTTTGGGGAAAAGGACTTAAGTGTGTGTGGATGTGTATGTGTAGGTGGAGGGGGGATCTTGATCATCAAGAGCTATCATTTCTCTTCAAGATTCAGGTAGATATGAATAGATTGAGTGCTTATTTCATTTTTAACGAATTTTTTAGACATGGGTGGTCCCGTGATTTGTATATCAATTTTAGAGAAAAACACAACTTTGTCTCTCAAAAAGTGCCGGAACATGCCTTTCACATTGCCATTAGGCTTGAATATTTGGTATCATTTTAGTCCTCTTATACTCTGCCTCCATAAGCAGCAAAGTCGGAGACCATTTGCTGTTTTGTAGTGCACAGGAGCAGGGGAAGTGAGGGCTTCACAAAATCCTGATTAGTATTTTCATCAAAGTGTGTTGTCCCAATGCGGCAAAGAGGCATTCCCTTCCCTGAAAAGCTTGCCGCGGTGTTCGATGGTGATCCTGCCAGTCTAGTTGCTGTAAAAAAAATCAATCGACATTCGCAATGGATAACATGCTTCAAGGCTGAACACAAAAGGGAGCATAAACGACCTTCAAAAGTGAACTCGGCTACCCGTAAACCATATTTAAAAAATTTTTAAAGAGAGCTCAGACTCTCTGTAATGTATAGGAAAAATTTTGGTTTCAGACATCCCCCTGGAGACTACTATGAATCATTTTGTTCAAGAAGCCATTTTAATTAGGTGTAAGATAGATCTAGATCTATGCTCTTACCTTAGCTACTGTGGTGTGGCGAGTGTAGTCAAAGATCTAAGGGAAGAGAGAAGGTAATACTGCCGGTTTAGCTCATAGTCACCACCATTAGATCTACCTGTCGTAGTTCTGTCAGTCATGGTCTGGCAATACTTGAAACTGCTCTTGATCAACTTTGACTTAAGATTGATTGATTCGGACGTAATTAAGCAGTCGCCCTGTATGTGAAGAAAGATGTAACCAGGATTTTCTATTTTAACCATATGCTCAGCTCTTGAACAGGTTGAAAGGGGTATGATGCTCCAGTACAACCATATCATAGACCACAAACCTTCAAAACCAAACCCAATTATGACTAGACATTGACAATGAAATGCTTGAGTCTATATATATTTGGATCTAGATCTTAACCAAGGGAGAAGGGGTTGTCACTATGAAAGAACAGATTTAGTCAGACAATATTTTACCTCATGTGCATTAGCAGATGCATCATAATATTATTCAATCCATCATACATCTGTTCTGAAAATTTTTTTAGGGATCATGTGATATTTAGAATGTTTTGGGGTTTTTTTGTCCTTATCATGGAGATTTTCTTTTATTTCCTCTGAAATTGGTGGCAACGGCGTGCAGGAGTGTGTTGAATGGGTGCAATGTAAGGATTTTATGCCATACTAAAAGTACAGTGTAGCATACATTTGTTGAACTTGCTGGGACAACAGAAATGGAGGAATGATTCGAGGAACACTTGAAAGTGCTAGAGGACAAAGCAATCTACCTTTATATAGGTATCCAGGGATTTTTTATATTGAAGGTAGAGCGTAGTCTTATCTTATACCATGATATGCCACTATTCAGACCTGCTAAATTTCCGACAATTGTCGGAAAACCGACAATTTTACAAATTCCGACAACCGACCGACAATAAAATTTTAAAAAAAAAAAAATTATAAAAAAAAAAAAAAAAAAATTATTAAAAAAAAAAAAAAAAAATCCGAAGTAGAATGCGAACTATGAAAAGTACGATTTTCCTGCATCCGCCATCTTTACTTTTACATGAGCAAAGAGCTCTATCACTTCCTGTTTGAGACAGTCTTCACTTGATTCAGCGTCCATGACTCGACCACATGCTTTTTATTGCCGGTAAGTTTGCCCATATGGTGATTTTACTTTTGGTTTCTCTTCGACTTTTAGCTTATATTTAAAGATTGTGGTGCCATGCTTTAACCTTATTTAATAGGTTATCAATAAATAATCATTATTCCTAGCTGTGGGGTGAGAGACAGTTTTTCCCATCCCAGTAGTCGGTTGCTACGAATGAGTCTAGACTCTAGATATTAGGTAAAGATATCTACTAGATCATGATCTGGATCAAGATTTTCTAGATCTATCTACTGAACACACATGAATGGAGATAAGATATAGGCTTAGATCTAGATCCCAGATCTAGATCAACCTGGGATATTCTGTTTCAAGCCATAGATTTTGCAAAGATAGCCCTAGATTTGATTATTCCAATTCCAGATCTAGATCTAATTGATAATGAATTTTGTCTCAAAAATTTGAGGAGAGGGCCTAATTAGATCTATAAGTTTGAAGACTTTCATTGTCTGATGCTTCACATCAGATTTAGCCAACACATACCAGATTAACTGGCTTAGGGAGGATTACCAAGTAGCTTACCTTTTTCACGAGCCACTTGACTAATAACTATAATATAAGCTTTAGGAGGTTTAGAGGTGACGTCAGGGTTAGATTTAATTTAGGCCTAAGGGTTAGGGTTAGGGCTAAGGTGACAATTAGATTTAGAGTTAGGGTGAGGAATAAGGTTAGGGTAAGAAGTGGCTCTTGTAAAGGTGGTCCTGGCTTAACACACAAGCTCAACCTTGCTCAGCTAGATCTAGAATCTAGTGAAGGTAGCCTAGCCTAGTGATCCAATATATGCATCAGTGCTGGTTGTGGGTATATATTTCTATGTTTGTTTTCTTTCTTAAAAAAAAACCAACCAACAAACTTTTCTGACTTTTGTTCAATGTTTATACTCTTTTTTTTTTTTAATCATCCCTCCCCCTTCTTTCCCTTTTTTCTGCTTATAGGCCAACATAACTTACCAGATCATACTCAACTGAAAAATAGCTGTGAATTATAATCACTCTGGCTCTGGTTTTAGTGATTCCATCTCATGAGCCTGTTCAACATGCCTGGAGAATTTGTAAATAAGGATTCCAATTTGAAATCCATTGAAAATGGCGTCAAAAACTCTTTCAAGTGGACTTGGTTGGATGAAAGTGATTGCAGCGGGGACTTACTGTCATCATACGTTAGGAAGGTTGCCCAACCAGGTTTAGCCTTTTGTACCTACTGTGACCAAAAATTAGATTACAGTAAGAAGGGAAAATCTTTCATCAAACGGCATGCTGAAAGTGCTGCTCATAAAAAAAAGCGTGCTTCTCGCATTGACAATCAATCTTTACCTTCCCTTTTCAAAGGATATAAAAGTTTGGAAACCGGGCAACCCAAAGAACAAGCCAATCCTAGCATGAAGGACCGGATTTCACATCAGGAAGCACTCATTTGTTCCTTCATTTCAGAACATACCCTTCCCCTGTCTATTGTTCCCCACCTAATAGAACTATCCCAGACCCTTGCTCAGGACCACAAGGCCTTACAATCGCTTAGCATATCAAGACATGCGGCACATTACAAGTTAAAGTATGGCTTGCATGAAGTAGAAAGAAAGAGACTTGTGACCAAATTGAAAAATACTCCATTTTCCCTCAATGTTGATGAGTCAACTGCCAAGCACAACAAGAAAAGAATATTAAATGTTTTAGCTTGTTTTTTTGATAAAAGTGTAGGGAAAAGTGTCACACATTTATATGCAGCTATGGAGTTAACAGTTACAAACGCAGAAACTGTTTATGCAGCGGTGAAGGAAAAGTTGGTGTCAGATGAGATTCCCTTTTCAAATCTTATTTCTATTCTGACTGATTCTGCTGCGTACATGGTAGGATCCCAATCTGGTTTCCAGACAAGGATGAAAGCAGATGCCCCACATCTACTCGATATTGATGGCGATACATGCCACCACATTCATAACCTCTCTAAACACTTCATTGATAAATTAGACCCTGACCATACCTTACCAAAGCTCCTTGATGATATTCACAGGGACTTTGAGTATTCTTCTGATATCCGTGAAGATTTTTCCAATATTTGCAAAGTTCTAGGAATGCCACAGCAGTTACCAAAAGAGAGAATTGGACACCGTTGGTTATCAATGTTGGAAGCGTCCACCTCATATGATACATTACAAGACCCTCTGACTGTTCTTTATTATTCTTGGATGTCCCAAGAGGACAAGAAGCTTTATCAAAGTCAATTCAGTGAAATCTTGATCAACAGGAAAGTTTCGCAAGTTGGGAGACAAACAATTTTTAATATAATGAGAAGGCTGAAAATGAAGAACATAACACAGTTAGGAAAACAAAGAAAGATTAGAATCTACAGGAAACTGTTTGACAGGAGAAGAGACATTGATCTTATTCTTGGGCCTATTTTGACAGTTCTTCCTCTCTTCAAGAGGTTCATTCTAAACTTTGAGCAGACTAGCCCAATGATTCATGAACTTCATGATAGAATGTCAGAAACTTTCAAGGACTTTCTTAAATTTTTTGTGAAAGCTGAAGAAATCCGTGTCCCAACAAAGGAAACAATGTGTCTTGATTTTAAGAATAGCTCCATTTTCCTTCCTGCCAAGCATATTGAATGTGGAAAGTCTTCTTCTATTTTGATTTCAATGCCTGCATCAGATGTGAAAGATTTCAAAGAAAGACTCCTAAATGCATACATTTCAACTGGAGAATATATGCAGAGCAAACTCCCTCTCACAAACCCCTTGTTTAAGACTCTTTCCTTGTTGGATCCTCTTGCTTTTGGCCAGTCAGTGACATCAATCCACCTAAAAAAACTTCCACCATTTTTTCCCACAATCTCTGCCCCCTCTTTTGACTCAGAAATTATGGCCATGCAGTCAGATATAAATATCCCCACTGGACAGGAGTTACCTCTGGATCTGTGGTGGGCATCAGTCTTTAAGCTGAAGAAATATCCAAGTGTAGAGAAAATCGTCACTGCATGTCTATCAATTTTCACTGGTCCCAAAGTTGAATCTTCCTTCAGCTTGATGAATAACATCATTTCGCCTACCTCCTCAACAATGCAAACATCAACCTTTGAAGCTATGCTTTTCATCAGATATAATCTGCTTGCATTGAATACTTCCACTTGCAAGCAATTCTACAGACCAAATGCAGTGACATCACCAATTGATTCTTCTCTTTGCTACCACATGCAATCTTCACACAGTCGATATAAGGCATGGTTAAACAAGAGAAAAGACCAGCAAAGTGAGAAGGACAAACTCCTTGGTGTTCAAGCAGCAGCTCCAGGAAAGAGACAGGGGTCCAGAGACATGCAGTCTTGTCCTCCCAAGAGGACAAAACTCATGTAAACATCTTCAGCAGAGGACCCTTGATTTAAGCCATTACACCCACCACTACTATTTTTTGGGGTAAGTTTTCTTCTCTTTTTTTTCATGTCATGACTTATAAAATTGTGACACTGAAGCAAACCGTCTTCTTCGGTCGTTTGATCACTGCGAAAATTTTTCAGACAATTTTGCTCTTGAGCACTAGCAGGTCTGACTATTACACAGTAGAGAAATTTAGCAGAGGGAGAAAGAGCGTTGTGAAGGCCCAAACAGTGGGAACCGATGTTTTGCAATGAGATCACTAAATCTCAGTTTGCTTGTTTAAAGATGTGTGTGTATGTGTTTGTGTGAAAAAGTTTCAGCACCACTCACCCTAGCTCTATGGGCCTATGGTTGTATTGGGGCAAACAACTTGATGTTCTACAGTAATCTCATGTTAGCATCGGTGCAAGCATTTCACTTATGCCATTTTGTAGTGAACATCCTCTGCCTTGTATGTGTGAGGCTTGTTTTAGTCTTCTGTTCACAACACCTTTCAAACTTGTGTTCAAAGAAAGCCTGGTGCATTGTAAAGATCTTGTCAGATTTGTACATTGTGAGACCCTGTGTTTTCAGGGGATTTTGTTAGCCTCATGGTGCATCTCTGCTGAAAGCTGGGTTACTTTTCTTTTTTTTTATATCATAGGTTGTATAATAATCCCATTATAATAGAATCAACTTGTCACCTACATTAAGCCTATTAACAGTTTAAACAAACATTGAAACTTGCCCTGACATTGGCTACATTTATTGTATAGCTTTCTTTTTTTTGAATTGGTGGGAGTGGGGGGGTCATATAACATCTGATGCTGTGAATTTCCTGTTATGATGAACTGCTTTTATTTGATATCAAGGTTTACAGTATGACTGTATTGTGCTTACTTTTTGTTTTTTTAACTCACATTTTGAAATAATAAAAAATGTGTTGTTTCAGAAATTAAATTGACATTGCTTAATATTATTATAATGTTTGCAACCTGTTAGACCTCTGTGAGTATTTATCTTCGATTTTTATTATGCAAGTTATTTTTGCACAGATGTTGCCTGCATATGGAAAGTAGATTTACTATGATAAGAGATGTCAAGGCCACTGATTAAAAAAAAAACAACAAAAAAATAAACCCTCTTGAGAGAGGCCTAACCTGAATTCAATGCAGATAGCCAAGTGGGTAATCAAGTGAATATTTAGTACTGCACTAAAATAAAAATTATATTGATATAAAATCTTTTGAGAGGCTGTTGTAATCAAAACAAAGTTTCTGTGGTAGCAAATTTATTCCCTCGGTTACCATATGATGAGTTCAACAGGATCATTGGCTGATACCAAGAAGCACATGAATTGAAAATGGTTGCACTGTGTGAGAATCCTTAGACTGTGTGCCTGAAAATTGCTCAGCAATGAGTATGGCTCTTACTTGCTTATAATTCAACTTCAACTGTGTCAATATGGCTGAAGATTGGTCCACTACAAGGTTTCTAATCATGCCATATGCATATCATCCACTAAAATTCACTTTTGACTATATTATTGTATGGTCTTGAGTTTTCTTCGCTATTGACTTGTCACATGAAAAACAGTAAAAGTAACTATGAAATTAAATTCCAGCATTGAGTGGTAGGCAGTCATTGCAGTTTGGTAAAACTTCAGTGTTGTTTTTAGTTCTACATTGGGTTACACTCCTGTGGAGACTGTAAGGTGCTATTAATCTTCTCCTCAATTCTGTACAGTATTGAAATTAAGAATCATGACTGCATCAAAAGGCAGTGACACATAGAAAAAAAAGACACAAACACGCTTATCAAGATAATAAAATGGTCTTTAATTTCATCTCAAGCATTTTGTACAACTTTACCAAGATGCTATAAATCTCATATGAGAAAATGAATTATGTTTTATTATTTCATTTTCACGGATATATGTTTTCTCATATTCACATGTGAGCACGACTGTAGCTGGACTACCTACCTTAAATAGCGGTTGCTTATTTTTGTAAGCTTATTATCAAACATTTCATATTATATATGTGTTGGAAAATAAATAATAGTTAACTCATGATCTAAATGTGGAATTCATCCAATCATTTTATGTCCTTTGCTGATTAATGAGAGCTTTCAATAGAAAGGACCCCAACTATACCAATTATCAATTAATATGAGTGAAAAAGGCATCCACGTTTAGGTTTGTTTAATCTTCAATTTTATTGTCACAACACAACCTTGAGAAAAGGTTGTATGTGGGCTTGTTAGATTAGAAGCAGAAAGAGGAGATTTGAAAAAATGAGAAAAGATAATGTTTGGACTCTTTTATGAAGGAAGAATGATCACACTAGTAACCTTATCCCTGATTATTGTACACTACAATAATGATGTAATGATTCAATAGTAATGTTGAAATGAGGAGGATAATAACACTGTCAGAACATACATTATAATTAGAATACCATCCACAAGTAGTAGTAGTGCTCAAAAAATAAATCAATGAAATGAATGAGGAAATAATGAATGTAACAGTCAAGGTAATTAGATTTCTTAAGACATCAACAAGTACAAGAGCATGAAATAAAAGAAAGCAGTTCCTAGCTTGAGCAGAGTCTTATTTAAGATTATTTACGAAACAATGCCTGTTTCTATATTTACAGGAAACTGAAAAACTTTGGTTTGAGTTAAGGGTCAGTTTGTTTTACATATCATTTAATTTTTTAAAAAAAGAAAAAAAAAAAAAGGGAAACACCTCTGACTGACATAATGATTTGTTTGGTGCAATAAATGTGGCGTCTATGACCATGCGCTCTCACTCAAAGACACGTGACAGAGAGTTTCAAAAATCAAAGCCTCTGAAAAAGATACACAATTTATATGTGATCATAATCCTTGCCATGATTTTGTCATATCAAAGTGGCCTTCGTACCCATGGATTGGTGCTCACCCTACGTAAGATTCTCCTGTCACTTGCAAGATTTTCCGAGGTCTTGGTCACTTGTTCCATCACTTCAACTTCAAGCCTGTGTCTAGTCTAAGGGACTATCATTTGAGTCACTGAAGCCGTGACCGATAAATACTGAAACTGAAATGGCTTAAATTGAAGTCAAATGAAATTGTCTCATAAAGTGATTGAATGATAACATATTCTCTCTGTCTGTCTGTCTGTCTGTCTGTCTGTCTGTCTGTCTCTCTCTCTCTCTGTCTCTCTGTCTGTCTGTCTGTCTGT
>JAOWAY010000029.1:11109-25542 GCA_028565895.1 Goniobranchus geometricus
CGTTAAACATAAAGGCAAAAATGGGAGAGAGTTGGGGACCACAACATTTCAAGACTCTTCCACTCACTCCATCCGGAGTTGATGCCACACTTCTATTCAACAATCAAATGAGGATGTGTGTTGTTGAAACCACAACATGGTGTAACTTATAAGACTCAGTCAAGTCCAGGAATGTATTCATTTCTTTGTCAGATTTTCAGTTTATTATGTGAGTCAATGTTTGACGATTTCCTGATTTTTTTTGTTGTTCTGTTAAAGCTGCGGACTGCTCTGTGATTTTTTGTTTGTTTGTTTGTTTGGTTTTTTTTGTTTACGGTGGTAAAAGGATGACAGAGGAATTTCAGCACTTTTCAGCCGAGATTGTTACATCAGTGCCTTTCTTGGGATGTCGACCTTTTGCTGCTGGTTGTTTCTTTTTTTGTTGTTTTCCACCTCTAGCTGTGGTTTCCTGGTTTCTGGGTCTGTTACCCCATGCCCGGCTTCTACACCTGTTTGGGTTTGGAGGTTGGCTCCAGTGGTGTTTAATGTTGGCCTGTTACTTGATCTATTACTCCGAGCCGGGCTTTTGCACCCGTTTGGGTCTCAGAGGTTGGCTCCAGGGGTATGTAATGTTGGCACGTTGCTGGTGGCCCATGCGTCTCCCATCCGCGTCTTGGGATCAGCTGGGGGCCTGAATATTGGTCTTGTGGCTTGGACTGATGTGGGTTTTGTGAACATATCCTGGCCCAATCCGCCCATCCCGGTCTAGGCTGGTTTTATGTCCGGTGGTAGACTCTGCCCTGTGGTTGTTTGTTGTTTTTGAGTTCTTGCCTCCCAGATCTTAGTCCTCAGTTCGGTAGGTTTCTCACTTGGTGGTTGTCTTCTCTGCTATCGACTGTGCACAGGTTTTTTACCTCCACCACCTGCGTTGTGCCTTTGGCAGGTTTTCTGTGGGTTATCACCTGTGTTTCCCCGACCCTCCAGTGGTGGAGTTTTTGTGGTTTACGGGAGTCCAGATGGGTTCGGTGTAACCAGTGACATTTATATAGAAAGAATTCTGCTCCCAAGGTATTGTTCCATTTAAATAGTGGTTCTATTTAACCGGCTTTCCGAATATTGGTGTGCACTGTCATATTGATTGGGAGCCTCTTCTTTCATATGTCATTTCTTTTGAAGGGCCATTTTAATTTTTTTGGAGAGACAATATTTTTTTGTGTGCCTTTTAATTGTTACAGTGTGGATCATGCTTATTGTTCATTTTATCATTAGAAACTTCTTTTGCTCCTAGGTAGTTTCTTTTCCTCACCTGAAAACCTTTTTTCGACTTTTTTGTACACATTTTTCACCAGCCTGCCGTCTTACTGTTTCTATGGGGGCTGAGATGACCTAATTGAATCAGAAGATTGATCACCTGTAGTTTTTTTGTTTTGCTTTTTTCATGCGCTTTGACAATTAAACTCAGTTTTACTGAGTCAGTTGGAATATCAAAAAAAGAAAGAAGAAAGAGCTATAAAACACCCAGCAATCAAATAAACATGTCTAGCCTCAATCTCCTCCAAACTATACATGCCTTCACATTCCTATTCCACCCTGCTTAGATTAGTTACTTCTTATAATAAGTGTTGCATGCCGCAGTATGAAGTATTTAGCACATGAAGTAAAAGGGTAAGCAAGTGGTGGAAATGGGTCTGGGTTGTGGAACATTATCGGCTCATTCTTAACCAACTTATTCCCTCTTAATGGAAGTATAAGTGAATTAATCAGTACTGTTTGTAATCTCCCAAAGATGATATTTTTTTAGCAGTCAATTGCATCCTTATGTCTCCCGAGCACTGTATGAGGCCTCCCAAATCTTCCTGGTTTTCAAGGATTCTCCTCACTTTTAAGTCCAACCTCTTCTGTGCCTGTATTCTTCTCAAGCGTTCCCCATATTTGGAGAAAATTTTCAGATGGTACCTGCATCAATTTAGCCTATTCCTCTCCTAATATTTGGTGACTTTGTCTTCATTGTGAGATGTTTCTCTCCTCAAAGGCCTCACAGTAAAGGCGTAAAAATAAGTGCATATAAATTAACCCAACAATTTTATGACCCTCAGACTCTGAAATCCCCTTGTTAACATTAAAATCTTCCATTTTCCTCTCACATTCCTCCATATTTGAGAGTCAGAGGTCGGCTGGGTTTCATCAATGAATTTTTACATATTTAATGTATACTTCCATAGAGCTATTGGATGAACATGTTTATCATAGGACAAATTAGATATATTTCGAATTTTATTCCTATGTTGATGTGCCTGATGCAGGGTTGGAACCACTTCAGGAATTTTCTGAATTCAGGAAAGTTTTTAAAAATGGGATCTTGCAGCAACATTTGATAAGATCAAAGTTGGTGTCATGGCAGTCATGCTATCATTACTCTTCATCCATTCTTTTTGAAATAAATTAGTAAAATAGTGTGTATGACGGATAGATGACATGAGAGACTGGTGGCAAAGATGGGCCACTGAGGTGGGAATGGTTGCACAAGAGAGGATGACATTTAGATAGATTGTAAGGGAGGCCATGTCTGGTCATTCAGAGAAGCCATCATGAAGAAGGAGAAGAAGAAGTCTGATTGTCTACCCACATCACAGTTACACAAGTGTGACAAGGCCTCATTTGAATATCATCCATGTAAGTCTCTAAATGTGTGAGTCCAAAATTGGGTCAAATCATTTTGGGCTCTTTATGGCTGTAATGGGTGTCCCCCTGGTCCTTTATAAATTGAACTTGTAAGTCTCTAAATATGTATATCTGTAAGTATTTATAGAACAGTTGGAGACTGATTCTCATTTAATAAAGCCAACAAGATTAGTACCCTTTTTATGACTTATGCATTTGCAAACCTACAGGGATGATTTGTATCAAGGTAGAGTCCGCCCAGAAGGCTTCATGGCATTTTTTGTGCGTTTGTTTCCAATAAAGTAAGAACAACATTCCACTCTCTGTCAATTGCAGTAGTGGCTAAGACAATTTCAAAAATGCTCTTCAACTGTCTTTTGCTTTTACCCTCAGACAAAGACACTACTGGATATGATGAACAAACAGTAATACTTTCAGTATAGACAACTCTGTCAGTATATATCGGACGAAAAAGAGCAAGAAAATGGAGGAGAGATATTCTGTTTTAACCTCTGAAGGAAATTGTAAAATGTCAAACTAAAAAAAAGGAGGGATGCATGATTGTTTCAGATAAATTTCATGTATTTTGTAAGGCTCACATCTTTCATTGATAGTTGAAGAGTCTTTCATTACTTTGTAAAGGCTGTCACAGTTAAGTCTGGGGAAAAAAAAGAATTATTTTGTTTCACATGTGTTGACAATACTGATTTCATTCTATCAGAATTTTTATTAAAGGGCCTATGTCTAGCAAACTTATTGAAGTGATTCATTGATTCCCTTTCCAGGTTTTTTTCATAGTTTCTGGCTTGTGTAACTACAAACTTATTCACATGATACATTCATTCCCTTTCCAGGTTTTTATCATAGATTCTTGCTTATAACAAAGTTATTCACATGATACACTCATTCCCTTTCCAGGTTTTTATCATAGATTTTTGCTTGGATCATAACAAAGTTATTCACGTAATAGTAATACATTCATTCTCTTTCCAGGTTTCTATCATAGATTTCAGCTTGTGTCACAACAAACTTATTTACATGATACATTCATTCCCTTTACATGTTTTTATCATTGATTTTGGCTTGTGTCAAAATAAAGTTAATCAAATGATATATTCATTCCCTTTCCAGGTTTTTATCATAGATTTTTTTGCTTGTAACATCTAACAAACTTATTCACATAATACATTAATTCCTTTTCTTGGTTTTTATCATGGATTTTTGCTTGTATCATAACAAACTTTTTCATGCGATACATTCATTCCCTTTCCAGGTTTTTATCATAGATTTTTGCTGGAATCATAAACTCATTCACATGTTAATTCATTCCCTTTCCAGGTTTTTATCCTAGATTTTGGCTTGTATCATAACAAACTTATTCATGTGATACATTCATTCCTTTCCAAAACTTATTCACATGATACATTCATTCCGTTTCCAGGTTTTTATCATAGATTTTTGCTTGTATCATAAACTCATTCACGTGATACATCTCCCCTTTCCAGGTTTTAATGACAGATTTTGGCTAGGGTCATAACAAACTTATTCAGATGATACATTCATTTCCTTTCCAGGTATTTATCATAGATTTTGGCTTGGCGAAGAAATACAGAGACAGTCGTACGCGTCAACATATTCCTTATCGAGAAGACAAGAATCTCACAGGCACAGCAAGATATGCCAGCATCAATGCTCATTTGGGAATCGAACAAAGTCGAAGAGATGACATGGAATCTTTAGGTTATGTACTCATGTATTTCAACAAAGGAACATTACCTTGGCAGGGATTGAAGGTGAAACTTTTTGCTTTTGTCTTTTCAGAGCGTTAAACTTTTTTGGGAAAATGTAAAAGTCCTTTAAAGGAAGATTGACATTATGTTTATGGGGAATCTCCAGTGTGGTAAATACTACAACTGGACAAAAGTTGAGAATCAAGCAATGTGGACTTGGTTAGAGCAAAGCTGGGTGGAAGCCTTCAAAAGAAAGTTGAGATAACTAAAATATTATATGTTTATGGGCAATAGATAGCTCAGTGGTCAATACAACCCAAGCAATGTGTGCTTTGTCAGAACAAATGTGGGTGTCCTGTTGAGCTCCTGTCTGGCCCATAATCACAAGTCATAAGCCTTGTGTTCTTAGGTAAGGTATGGAGGAGGGAGGTAACTGATAAGAAATAATGAATATGTTTTATAGATTTATTAGATTTTTGCCTGCTATCCAGAGAGTCATAGTCCTCATGTGAAAAATGTATCTTTGAAAAGATAATTCCATCACACAAAAGTATGGTGGCGCTCATTTAGATATGTGGTCCCACCTGTTTGGAATGACCTACTGAGAAAACTGCCAGAGGCAGTTAAAGACTCTACTTTTTAATACATCTCAATAATGTCCAAAGTCACTTCATCTCAGTCTCCTGACGTGAAGGTTGAAGAGGAGACATGAGGAACACTCTCATTGTTGCCTGTCACATCTGGACTTGTCTTCTGCTTTGTGGATCAGGGTTAGGCTGTTCATCCTGGTCCTCCCTCTCTTGAATGTTCCTTGGAGGACTATTTTAGGCAAGGTGTTGTGGCCAGTCACATGGCGAAACAACGTGAGCTTTCTCCTTTTCACTATGGCTAAGAGGGCAATGGGGTCAGAACAAAGCTGGGTGGCAGCCTTTAAAGGAAGGTTGAGATAGGATTATTTATCTTTTTCTTAGATTTTTACACTTTCTATTTATTAAAGAATTGAATTAAAATGCATGCCATTCCTCATCCTTTCTTTTCTTCATCATACTAGGCTGCCACAAAGAAGCAAAAGTATGAGCGAATAAGTGAAAAGAAAATGTCAACACCTGTGGAAGTATTGTGCAAAGTAAGTTTTTGATCTGACCTATTTTGCTGGACTAAAAATCCGAAGAAAAACTAAAACTGGCTCAGTGATTAGAAAACTCAGTTTGTTTATTCAGGCCTTCCATCCATGTTCAGAAGAGCTTTGAAACCAAAGCTGTCACAATGAAAAATGACAAGCCGTTTATGAACATATGTCTGAAGAGCGTTTTGAGTATTGAATTTCTGGCCAAAGTCATAAAAGAGCTATCTAAGAATAAAAAAAAAGATATATTTCGTAGATTTCTCTGCTCCCTGATCCTATGGATGTCAGACTTTGAGTGCCTAGATCCACAGGAAATATATAAATAGTTCTGGGATACTCAGCAAAAAGTAAGACAGAACAAAACATTCGATGATTTGGACCATTGCTCTTCATCAGATACAAATAAAGATGTACAATATGTAGATGAAATGTACTTGTAACTGTACCTGTATCTAGGCTGTGTCCCCCCCAGTGCAGGAAGTAGCCCTCCACCAGACTTCTCCATTCGGTTCTATTTGCTGCTTTCCTTCCCCATGTTGGTCCAGCAAACTGTTGGATGTCATCTCTCCAACGTCAAGAGAAGACTCACAAGCCACATTCCAGGCTTGATGTATTCCCACCATTCCTTTCTTTTTTTCCATGATCTCCTCTTTCATAGCCTCCAGTTGAATGAAGAAGGAGATCTGCTGGACCCATCAAGATATAAGGCATAGCTCGTGAGGCAAGTGGCCTGATGTGATGCCAAGAGAAGATGAAAGAAGAAGAAAAATCAAAATAATGAAGCCTTTTGAGGCAATGGAGTCTCGTAGAACTGGCGCTTAGCTCTGGTATTTGTGTCATCAAACTGAATCACTATTAGATGTAAATCAGTCACATGTTGACTTTCCAAAAAGGCCGGTACCCATTTTTCACAAAAATGGGGTGAGGAATATTGTGCTAATGTCTTTCCCAAAATTTGATATCAGACATGGCACTAACAGGAGTTGAACCTCAGACTATCAATCTATAGTTAACACCTTATCCTCTTGGGTACCACCACTACCGACTTATGCTTTTTATAATGTCTAATTTGTGACCAAAGTAAAAGAAAAAACAACAACTTTTTCCCCATGTCATTTTTTACAACATATATCGTATTTCTATCACAGATACCCAGCTGAGTTTGTCATGTATCTCTATACATTTGTTTACCTCTAAAATCTATTTCTCTATCAGAGTTACCCTGCTGAGTTTGCCATGTATCTCAACTACTGTCGTGGTTTGAGGTTTGAAGAGCTTCCTGACTACATGTACCTAAGGCAGCTGTTCAGAATCCTTTTCCGCACCCTCAATCATATTTATGACTATGTTTTTGATTGGACGATGTTGAAACAGAAGGCAGTCTCCGCAACAGGATCTGCTCTCGCCATGTCCAGTCAAATGGCAACTAATGGTAAGTGTTGTATTTGGAGCTTGCTGAAAAGTTCCATGTTTAAAAAAAAAATGTGCTGCTGTTAAGATCATGTATGAAGTATTGATGTCGAAAAGAGCCCCTGCCCTAAAGAGGCCTGGCAATAGAACTTGACTGGGGCCTCCTGCAGTCTGGTTGTCTTATCTGACTGACTCAGCTGCCTTTGTGATCTTCACCATGGGTGACATTCAGTGTGTTTGGTCTTGTGCTCGCTTCGGAGGTGTTGCTGGTCTTCCTTTGATTTCAGTTTCAGGTTGGAGTTGCGTCGAGCCAAGTCTTTGTTCAGCATGCCTGGCAGTGTGGCTATTGGTCTGCCTTTGAATCAATTAGCAGATTTAGAGAAGTAAGCTGGCTGTGGGAATAAAGTGAAAAGGCTGTGGGAGGATGGAGTTGGAGCATGATTACATTATGTGCTCTTTCTTCATCTTGTTCAACCTTGTTACAACTTTTGAAAAAAACTACATCTTCTGTGTTGAGATTCAATGGGACAAAGTTTATTTTAATTAAAGCAAAGGTTGTCCCATCAAAGAAGGCCCTCAAGTGTATGTTTGCACATTCTTCTGAATGCTTGAACTAACAGTTAAAGACAACACTGTGAAGCTCTTTGCTGTTGAGGTAGGTTTGGAAGGATTTATAGCAAACACTTTCTTTGGACCCAGTCGAAATCAAGCCGCTGTGTTTCAATGTAAAGAAAGATGTAAATGGGGATCCTGATGTAATCATGTGCTTGGTTCTTGAGGAGACTGAAAAAGGCTTGGTGCCCCGGTCGGGCCTTGTCAAGGAGCACCCAGACCTTTAAAACCCCAAAAATAGCAAATGAGATGTGTGTCATTTTAAAACAGCTAAACCTGCTTCCCAAAGACCTGAACAAAGCAGTTAGAGTAGAATTACAGAAAATGCCTTATGCTGGATAGGGAAAATGTGAAATGGCAAGGTATGGGTCAGAAAATTGAAGAAAAAAAAAACTCATAAAAGGACCATGAGTCTACCAACATTGAAAAACATCCAAGAAATGAAAAGTGCATTACCTTTTGGGGGGAATTATTTTGTTTAGTTGGTAAGGCATCAAGGTTTAGATCGTATTGAATAAGGGGCTTGCAATCCATCCCTCATGGGGACCAAAGGAAAAATAACCGAAAACAATAATTTATGAAAAAGCAATCCTGGCTCACTGGGAGTCATGATCTCAGTGTGGCCTGATCTCTTGAGGGTGTCAGAAGTTACAAACCGAAACACCAGTCTAAGGGGGATCTTCCCTGTACTGCGCTTTAAAATATCTTGAACTAGATCTGGAATATATTTAAAAGTTGATCTTATATTTTAAGTGACAAATTCTGTGGAAGCTAATGTTTTTAGATAAGGTGGAAGGATGTGAAATTCTCTGTTTTTCATCTGCATTGATAATGGTAAGGTATTACTTTTCATATCATCTCTTCACAGCAAAAGAGCAATAATGTGAAATGAGATGATTGGACAAGATTGTAAGACTTGTAAAATTCCTTTGTATAAAAGTCTGTTCACCATAAATGAAACTACAAGTATGCACAGTTTGAGGTCAAGTGTAGTAGAAAGAAATGTATTGATCACAGTTCAAAAGCATTCCAATTTTTTTTAAGGCTCAGAATACCTTGAATGAAATTAAGAAATTATGAGGGCCCTGCATAGCTCTGATGACCTAATCAGCTTGGAATATATGCAGAATGAAAACTGTGTTTCTTTTCTTTTATTTTTTCCAGAATAAAACGATGTGAGTGTTTCTTTCTTTCATTTTTTTTTTCTAGATAAAAAAGAGCATTTACTGAGAAAGGAAATGATATCTTAACCCAATCCTGCCTAATGTATCTGTTAAACAACCCGGGCCTGGGTCTTACGGGACCAATTGCGTCCTAGAACTTGAGCCTGCAGTTGGCATCACCTGGCAATGAAGCCTCATTCTCTACAGGATTCGAGACCTGAAATACCGAAACTTAAAGATTTTTGCTCTTCAATAAAGAAAACTGCATATTTTTATGTAGTATTGTACTGGTAACGTTTGTTTGAAGACATGGCATTTGAATTAATGAAATCACTCATTCTTGATCATGATTTAGATTATCGCAATGAGTCAGATATTGATTTGAATGACGTTACTGATTCTGAATGGGCAAATGATGATGGTTTAAATGTTGACAATAATCGAAATCTAGATTAGATCTAGATCTAAATGTGGCAGGAACTGGCATTTTGCTAACAGTGACACTGACGCTGATAATGATGTCTGGACAGAGGACCTCACTGATAAAATTCAAGAATTTACAGGCTATGTTGGTCCTGTTCACGGTTTACCACCTGAGTGTTTACCTTTTGATTTCTTTGCTCTCTACCGTTCTTAAACTTTGGTTAACGCAATGGTTAGGGAGACAAACATACGCGGAACAACAGCAAGCAACAAAAGGGTCTCGAGACGTTTATTGGAAACCAGTCTATATGGCTGATGTTAACTATTACATTTACATAAACATTGTATTTGGAGTGGAATATCTGCCTGAGACGAGACAAGAGATAGTTTTTAGAGCGAACCTTGTATTGCTGATGTTACGGACCTACAAAGGTTAAAAGAAATTCATCAATCCTGTCACATAGTAAATGACAGTGCCGAGCAACAACTGCAATGAAAACAATGACCTCCTGTACAAGTCAGACCGGTCTTGAACCATGGAAAGTAAATTTGCTCAACAGTTTATAAGCCTATGAAAGCACTGAGTGTCGATGAAGTGTAGATTGGATTTCGGGGCGTTTGGCATTCAAAAACAATACATCAGCAATAAACCAACCCCTTTGGGAATAGAAGTGGTGTAGTGCTGAGAGGCAAAGACTGGGTATGTGTTTAATTTCGCAGTTTATATTGGAAGAAGAGAATACACACTCTCAAGGTCTAGGCTACAAAGCGGTGATGATGACGAGCCAAAACTACCAAGGAAAAGGTCACCAATCTATTTCGACAATTTTTCTTCCTCTCCAAAGCTGATGGAGGATCTCACGGAGAATAAGACCTACTGTTGTGCCACCATAGGGCCCAAATTTAAAGGTTCGCCGTACCTTTAGAGTAAACCAGCCAAAGTAACATCGGGATGAAGCAGAAAATGCTGTTGCCACTACCCAGTGGACTGATAAATGATAGGTCAATATTCTGTCCACTATCTGACCTGGTGATGACAACCATGCAATGGCAAACCAAAAACGGCCCCATTGAGTTTCAAATCTCCATTCCTGTTGAGGTTTAGAATTCAGGAATGTGTTGTGCTGACTTCTGTGACCGGCATTGATCCTACTACCCTATTAGGCACCTTGGAATAAAACTCATTCCTGCTTATGAAGGCAAAGCCAGATGCAGGTTGTTACACTTCTACACCAAACCACCTCGCCTAAGATCAGACCTTGGAAAGGCCTTTCAACAGAAGGCAGCATCCCTCAGACCAGTCACAGGCCCTGCCACTCCAGAGGGCTGAACATCAACTTGTCACATTGCCAGGACGCAAGTGGCAATGTTATCAGTGAGCCCAGGATGAGTGCAAAATGCCTAGTGAATCCCCAAGGAAACAACAACAGGATGCCCTTTGTGCAACATCCACCTCCAAGGTTCCCCTTGTCCTTAAAAATATCACAGAATTATCAAAAGTCATGTATAAAACTGAAATTTTGCATCACAACAATAAGACAAACACATGAAAATTCTGCTTTTTTTTTCACTTTTACCTTTTTTTTCTTTCAAAAATTGAAAAAATTTCTAAAAAAAAAAAAAGACATGATTGTATCTAATTAATTAATATTATAAATATGTAATTAAATTTTTAGAAAATAATTGTTTTTTTTTGTTATTAGAGTTATTTCCCTTCGCCTAGGCACAGGGTAAATTTTCCCTTGCCATGGCCATGCAGCCTACTGATAAATCAGCGTGATAGGAAGGCAGGATTGGGTTAAAAGGCATTTGTCAGAATCCCAGATATCACATTGTGAAAAAAAAAAAACGAGATAAATTTCCAAAAGACTTTGAGCATCGGATTCCAAACATGATCTAAGAATAAGCTTTACTGGTTGATTTAGATTTAGTTGTGTTTCCATCCTGCTGTTTTTGGAGAGGAGATTTGAGTTCTGCTGTTCATGATGGCCGCATTTTGGTCCTTTGATATATTTGGTTTTGAATGTTTGTGATTGAGGTAGCTAACAGACCAAGCCAAAGGGAATCATGCATTTTTTACAGATTGATAGAATTTGCTTCTCTCTTCCATGAAACGTTCAAGATTTTCAAAGTGATTTATATCTGTACAGCAATTTATTCATATTTACTATAGTATTGGCATTTGGAGGTCGTGTATTGAACCTTTTCACAGTTTTGTATAAAAGAGCTCAACTTTTATGCATGCTTTTTTTTGTTTCTATATATATCTTGAAAATTTTGTGCATACGGAGGTTTGACCACAAGTTCAGTGGTTTTCATTATATTTCTTTCTAAACTTGATGGTTAAATGTTGAGTTCGCTGTGAGATTTTTGTTTTTGTTTATTGGGTTTTTTGTTTGTTTTTTTTTATTATATTTTTGTTATTGTTTATTTATTGCTTTTTTTTTGGAGGAGGGGGGTTCCTCATTACATTTTGCCACTTATGGGATAAATTGATGAAATGTACACTTAAATCATCTTAATGCCACATATTGACTGGATGTCTGGGAACAAAAATTTTGCATAATTAGTCACAATATTGACAAATTGGAATTTAAGGGGCCATTTGTCTCAAGGCCACTTGCTTCCTTAATGTTTTCTTTTGAGAGAGTTTGAGTTAACATGGAGTCAGGCAAAATTGGGTGATGTCAGAAATGAAACTTTTAAGGCTCTCCTGATCATTGGGACTTCTGCATCAAATTTTGAAATAGATATGTGAAATCTTGCAATTGAGTTGACAAAAACTCACTAATGAAATCTTATTCATTTGCTGTATTTTATGTTTTCTAAATTTGACCCTTGTTCGGAGGTGGGCCACAATAAAGAAACACCTCGATCAAGGGCAACTTTCGTGCCCCAAATTTGGAGAAAGTACTTTTTGATGTAAGCACAGAAAGCCATCTAGTAGTGATTAATTAAGGGCAGCCTCAGGAAAGATTCCAAAGCTCTCTGTGCCTTTGTTATTTTGTGGGTTTAAGATAACTTTTCAACATCATAGGTTATATCAGCGACGGTGCTATTTCATTTATGCTTTGAATAGCATTATGCAGTTTCATTTCGGAAAAAAAGTGTTTTCTCTGTGGTTGCCTTAAGATATTAGTTGTAAAGCCGGAACGATTTTCAATTTTCTTCTTCTTTTGGCCTATCCCGCTAGGTGTCAGATTTTCTGTCTTCAGTCAATGCATCCTGCTCTGATACTTTTACACCAACAAAACTTCCTCTATGTCCATCTATATGCCTTCGCCTGAGTCTTCTTAAAAAAAATTTTTTTTTGGTTTGCATTTAGATAATGGTGATGACGATGACACAATGATGCTATGGAGTTGCATCGACTTTGAAACTGCTTAACAGGGCTGTACTCTGTGCTTGCTATCATAATATATCCTAGAGTCACCCAGGCCCAAGAGATACAAGCATCTTGACTATGTGGTCGCAATCTTTCCAGCCAGTCCATAGCATACCTTATCTGGATAGGAGCTGGCAGGGGCTGGAAAGGTTCCATTGACTGTGAGGTTTGAACCCACAACCTTCCAGCTGACTCCTCTTTTCCTCTTAACTGATATTGTCATATTTAGTATTCTCTTGCCATTGAACAATTAAGAAGCAAGCCCTTAGCAATTGTGTGCTGGCTACTTTATAAAAAAAATGTTTGATGCATCTTGGCTGGGACACTTTACATCCAAGAAAATTCACTACTTTTAATCAAGGAATGTTTAAAAGTCCTTAATTTAGTTGTAGAAAAGTTGAAATTTCCCTGATTTGGTCTTAGAAAAGTTGGGCAGTTTGTGAAAATTCAGATTTGGTTTATCATTCATGTTTGTGTATCTTTTTTTTTTTCAACTTTCACTTTGTTTTTTCTACCAGGTATGCGATGAAGTCCAATCAGTAAACAAGGAGAAAGACTCATGAAGCTGTTGGTGTGTCTGCTCAGTCATGACATTGTGCATATATATATGTATAAATATATACCATCTTACCATACCTAAGCATGACCATTGCTTTACCACACCTTCTCATTGAGTATCGCACAATAACATCTCAAATATTGAGGAAATCACACAGTCACATCACACAAATCCATCTCATTCATATTACATCCATGGTTTCTAAATACAGTACTGACCACCTAAGATCCCAGTCTGCCTAAGACAGACCCCACATGCCTCCCAAGTTTCTGTGGATCCTTCCAGTTCTGGGTCCAACCGCAACCCTCCCCATGTTCTTCTCCAATCTTCTTATTTTTTTGAGAAACATCTTACCTGGTACCACATCATCATCTACTACATGTATATTGTCACTTTGTATTCAGTGTGGGGTTTTTCTCTGCAGAGTAGAGGCCAGAATTTTAAGTTTATGAAATTTTAGAATGAATCCTTTATGTTGACAACCCTCAATCCCTTCAGTGATCCAGATGTAGGACCCGACCATAGGCAGAGGAGGATCTTGTCAGTATGCTAGAGCAAGTGCATCTCTAAAATGGCTGCAACTCTAAATACATCATAAGGAGTTAAGAAGGTATTTGGTCTGGAAAAGGCTTGTTGGGAACACTTGTACAGTACTTTATGTAGGGCTATATAAATGGTCTTATTTTTTTTTTTTAGACCTGAGAGGAAAGGGCCTTAATTTTTAAACATGAAATTCCTGAAATTTTTACAACACTCACTCCCTCAAATATCCAACAGATAAATTCCCCAGCTACACCAGGCTTATTATTGCCAAATCTACTTTTATGGTTTATTTTTACCTTGTAAATATTAAGACCTTCCTCAGTTTTATTAGTTCCTCCCAAGTCTTCATCTCAAAATTCCCCTTAACTGAGAGTCAGAGGTTGGGAGGTCTGTCTAAGATATTACTTTCTCCAGGACACTGAATTTTTTCTGCACAAGTTTGCCCCGTCACATCTCATGCTCGTCTGCCTTAGATCCGACTTCTTCGGGAGAGACAGGAAACATTTTTATTCGATTATATGAGGAGTCAAATGTTTTTTCACAATTTTGTTCTTGGCGTGGTGAAAATTACTAGCAGGCTGTTGCTAGCAATCTGAGTACTATTAATGTGTCTCCTGGTCCAGGTGTGACTATGAGCCTCCTCCAGTGTTTGGTCTAAACAAATTGAATGGTCATTATTTGACCTTGACTAGGGTCTATTGATCTCTACTACCTCACAGCTCTTGCTTTATTCATTCCATAAAAGGCCCTAGATAAATTAAAATCAATATCGACGGTGACAGTCGCAATCCGTGTAAGTCCAAATGAAATGCTTTCGAGAAAACTACAAAAAACTGTTTATA
>JAOWAY010000036.1:0-36915 GCA_028565895.1 Goniobranchus geometricus
ATGTGTCTGTGTTTTTGTGTGTGTGTATGTGTCTGTGTTTTTGTATGTGTGTATGTGTCTGTGTTTTTGTGTGTGTGGATGTCTGTAAATGTTGCTTTTCATCACATCATAACAGCTCCAAACATATTCTGAACTTATTGCATGCACTACACTGATCACAGATAGACGAACAAAATAAAAAAAACAATATATACTGTACCCCTCTCCTCTTCTCGGCCTCTTCTGTCAGTCTCTCTGCCTGTTAGTCTGTTTGCCTGTCTGTCTGCTCTGTCTCTCTGCTCTGTCTCTGTACTCTGTATCTGTACTCTGTATCTGACTTACTCTGATCTGTCTGTCAGTCTGTCTTACTGTTTGTTTGTCTATCCATCTCTGTCTGAGTGTCTGTCTGTCTCTCTCTCTTTCTCTCTCTCTCTTTCTTTCTCTCTCTCTCTTTCAAGGTAAGTGCGCCAGTTACCTAGGGTAACTGGTAAGATTGCAGCAAGGAGACTTCGCCTAGCAGGTCACTGCCACCGTCATCCCGAACTGAGCACCCAGAAACTAGTGCTTTGGGAACCAACCCACGGTATCAAGAACAGAGGCGGACAATATGCAACGTTCTTAACCACTCTGAAACGAGATACAGGAGCAACCAGCACTGATGAGCTAACAACACTGATGGAAGATAGAACTGTGTGGAGGACCCATGTGGAATCTCGGAGAAATCCGCCTTAGGCAGGTAGGCAGGCCTCTACGAACTGAAGAAAACAACTAAAACAAATCACATGGCCGCATCTCAGGACATAGGGAAAGTGGGGGACGTCGCTGTCATTGGGTCGCGACACACCATGCATATAACATCCAGGTGTGGTTCGATCCTTGTACACCGCTGCGACGCCATGACGACAAATGATAACAATTAGCTCGGTTCTCCCATTTTTATGTGGTCACACCCCCATGCAGTGTAAATATAGGTGTTATAAAAATGCGAGTAAAGAGTGGGCAGACAAAAGACAAACAACAACTTCAAATTAAAAATAACAATGATAAATTAAAAAAAAAACCGTCAGATATATTTTTGTTCTCATTGTTTTATTTGGTGCTGTCTATCAAAACTTTTTCGCAATACATTGTGGAGTTCAAGTACAATACAACGTTCACGGAACTCATCGAGACATCCCAAGTTATCTTCCCTGCGTCTCAAATTGATCTCGCACATCTTTATCGATAAATCTAAATACTCTCTCTTCTCTTCAAACGTCCCAAAGTTCATTAGTAGCCGATTACAATCATCGGATGGTACTGTCAGGTTGAACAAATCGTAATCACTGTTTGATATCTGGGGTAGAGTTGACGATGATGTTGATGATTTGGAGCGTCTCTTCGATGACGCAACCCTCTCAACCCCCTCAAACAGGGATTTGGGTCTCATGGATGTCACCGGCCCATTGACAGATGCGCTGGTTTGTGACCTCTTCTTCTTCTTCCCTTTCCTTTTCGTTCTCTTCTGCCGCTGTGTTGGAATATTCCCATCTCTAGGGAAGAAGTCTCCTCGGGTGATGGGGTTGTCTTGCGCTCGGCTGGATTGCATTCTTAGTCCGTCTCAGAGTGAAAAATAATATGAATATGATCCACACCTTATATTGCGTACACTAACCAATCGTATTGTATAAGTAAAAAACGATAACCATTGCGTAGAAATCATAACATTGTCGAAAAATGTTCACTGTAAGAATATTTTACCATTGTTCGTAACAGTCATCGCAACACTCCATCGTGTTACACTCGTCATCGCAGTTATCCTCTTCGAACACATCCATATCTATACAATCCACTGAGTCCTCCCATCGCTCTTCGTCGCTCATATCCCCAAATTCTACGTCGTCCTCATCCGATGGATATATATCCTCGGTTAATTTGAAGCCGTGGTCATCTTTCCAGCTTACATTACCGCGGCGTGGATGATCGTCGTTATTATCAGACGAATAATCTTCATCGTGAGGACACAACTCACTCTGTGATAATACTGGGGACGCCATGATGATAACGATGATGATGTTCAGTTGATAAACCCACACGTCCACGCACAACGCACAAATAGTAGTCACCCTTCATTCGTCAACGATAGTCTCAATCTTGCGGGCCCTTTTTGTGCTCTCCATGGTCGTGAAGTACGGCCCAGAACACCATTGACTTTCGAAATCCATGTCCTCCATCACACAGGATAGACAACTCTCCGTTAATGTCAGTCTTTGTCACAGACTACACTCCTTGGTAGCGGCAATGACACACATCGCATCATCCACCCTTGACGGTTGGGTCGCAGGTGAATCGGTGCACAGACCCACCAACAATCAAATCGTGTAGTGATCTTCTTGGTAGACACTGGTCAGATGTATGGAGTCAGCTGGACGCTTCTGGGTCAGGTCAAACGTGATTACTGATATTGGTTGACTGGATACAATCACGTGTAGCTCTGGATCTGCCAACAGCGGGTCAGGGTGGTTTAACACAATAGGATGGATGCAGTAGACTGATTTTCTGGTCTCGCGGTCTCAATTTGTACATTTCTGTGACCTCGATATCAGCCAATGTACATTTTATTTGCAGAATAAACATAGTTCATCCGCCTCCTGAAGACAGTCCATTGACGTTTCCAGAGGTATGTAGGTCGGTCGACCTGTCATCTTGTTTGTGATCATCATGCACGCCCCTGTGTCGCTGTTGTACCCTGTCATTATGACGAACTCTCTGACGAACCCAGTGTTTATCTCCCATGTCAGTCTGTTCGTGTACACCTGCCCGTTGTGGTACGTCAGAAGTGGAAACTTGAGAATACCGAGGTGATTCTTCTCAGTACAGTACAGCGGCTGCTGAGTGTATTCGTCCGTGAATATCTGACTTTTGTGGGCACCTCCCACAGACGACTTCTTCTTGACTGCGACATTGACTGGTTTATGACAAAAGGGGCACATGTGTACCGTGTACAGGTCCATGATCCTACGCATGTTGCAGTTTCGTGGACCCAGACACAGGCCGCTGCGTTGGGGTAACTTCCTGTCCATGAGGGTAAGATGAACAGATGATCTCCTCTTGCACGACTTTGCTAGAGAGTGAAGGTACGTCCTAACGTATAGATTGGCCATGGTGATATCACTCACACACCTACTCATGTACATGGACAGCTGTCTCATCAACTGTATTGGGTTGTTGTGATACCTGTTGTAACCCACGTCGTGTAGAAACTCTAGCACGGGCCGATCGTACGCTAGGTTGGACATGTCTACGATTGGCAGTGGAGTTATGTCATCTAGCGTATCTGCGGACAGGACGTTGGTCACCATGTTCTTAGATTTAGTAGCTACAATGGGTTCAATGTGGGTCACGTAGTATCTGGAGATAGCCCTCCAGTGCGCCTGGCCATGCTGTTTGGGTTTAGATCCTCTGCAATATTTTGAGTTCTTGAGTTTGTTGGGTTTGGTTCGATCGTCTCTCGCATTGTCATCTCCACTCTCCACGCATGAGGTGATGAACTTGATCAGGTCTCTCTCGAACAGAAGGGTGTTCAGTGTCACGTAGTTATAGACCGCTCTGGCGTCCGATACGTATCTCTCCTGACTCGTCGGGATGTCCATGTGGAGTGGAGCGTAGACATACTCGTACATACCCAGCCTAACCAGACGACCCATCTCCGGTTCGGGGTCAGAAGATCGCCATAGCATGACTGCCCTCAGAGGGCTGAACCGATGTCTGGAGGTGCTCATTGTGTGCGTCGGATCCAAACTGAAAATGGGCGCCAACTCACATACATTTATAGAGAGAATGGCGCATGCGCAGTGATCTCACCCTCGTTCTCATCTCAACGGACATTTGCAGTTCATACCGACCCACGGCCTGGTGCAATTAGTCAATGACTCCGTTTTAATATTTCGTATCCTCACCGCAGTCGTCATTCGGTGAGACATTCCGAAGAAGGCGCTCATGATCAGACACAGGACAACATCATCCGTAAACCCACCCATAAGTTTACCGGTGTACTTGTTGTCTCTGTACTGGTAGTTCTTGACCTCGTTCAGCAGGTACTCTAATGAACAGACGTCTTTTGAGAATGCACCATACTCGGAGGTTGTAGCCATCCTGAAATGAGTCTTATGCTTGCTGTTTATGAAATTTAGCACCGAAGAGCATATATGGAACTTTTTACCCGTCAGCAGATAGCCGTACAGGAGGTTCCTGTCAGTCAGTACATCGACAAACGCGAAGAACTCGCAATTAGCTTTGGACAACAATCCACCCGCCGCTGAACCGGCCGACCGTTTCCTTTGGTCTACCCAGGTGCTGTAATAAGACCTCACTGCGTCGGGGTTACTGTTCCGCTCGATGGCGACGAAAAAATTACATTTTCCCAGAGTCTTCTCCACCAGCGTCGTGATGCACCTGGCGTACATCTCCTCCATGATAATGGACACGTTACCAAGGTCGCCAGGGGCGAGTAGCTTCCTGTCCATGAAACACACCACCATCTGATCTTTCACAAACCGGATACAGCATAAGGCGATGGCAGACCGCCTAGACGGGTGGTACGCGGGATCGATATAGATCCAATAAGACACCTCATCCTCAGGCGGTAAATCTTCCAGCCGGATATGGGTGGTGGGTGAACAGAGATGTGATACAAAGTCTTTGGAGAAGGCTGGTCTGTGCTCCATGTCGTAGGTGTCCATGATTCCCTTGGCGATGTCCTCTGGTCTGATGACCCCCAGCTCGTTCTCGTACGTGGCCTCAGTTCTGGTGATGACTCCCTCAAACGCTTTGTTGTCCTGGTCGTAGGTGATGTACCTTGGGGCAAACATCTTCCTGTAGCACCCCGTGTAAGATGAGCTGTACTGGACGTGGATTGGGTGTAAACAGAAAAAGCACAGTCTGTACAGGTTGATGTACATACATTTTGCCTTCATGTTGACAACGATGTTCAGGAGAACGTCCTTCCTACTCGAGATGGGGCTGGAGACGAAGCCGATCTTGGTGTGCATCCTCTGAATCATGGCGTTGATGACGGTGTAGGAGTCCTCAGTCACGCACAACGCCTCGTCCAAGAACCCTATGTCCGGGTTGTTCCCACTGATTGAGGCCGGTCTGCAGGCGGACGGGTACTTGAGACGGTTACTGTAACCGTCGTTGAACTCAACGATCAAACAATCCTCGTGGTGCTTCAAGTGATAGCCGTACACGTGCTGAGGAAAGCTGGTGTTCAAGCAAGTCTCCACATCGTCCTTCGTGGTCCCGATCAGACTCTTGTTGTGGGCCATCGTGAGGATCTCGCAATTCCTGAAGGTGATCAGCGCCACAGCCACGGACAGCTTTATACATCTCGTCTTGCCCAGCCCACGGGGGACAATAGCCATGTACTGTTTGCCAGTATACTTTTCTCTCATCTTGTTGACCGACGCCATGTCAAACCCGTGATAAGTGTCGTTACACCCCAGGATAAGAGTTGTGAGAAAGTCGTGGTTCGTCCTGTAGAGGCAATAATAGAACAGCACTTCGTAGAACACCGACTTCTGGAACATCTGATGAGTGTTGGTGGGGTGCTCCATGACGTCGTTGTGAATGCGGTTCAGGAAGTTCACGTACTGTACCATGTCCACCAGGGTGGACTTGAGGTTGGTCACGCACCTATCCATGGCTGGGGATGATACGTTCTGGGGAATGAGCGGTGGCGGTTCACCAAACATATTGACCAGTGACATCAATTCGTCATCGTCGACCTTAGCCTCAGTGAAGGTCAGATACGGATTATAGCTGTACATCATCTTGCTCTCCTGACGAAGCTTCGGAGTGTCGAAGAACAGCCTTTTGAAGACGTATGAGTCTCCCTTCCTCTGAAACAAACTAACCCAATCATCTGGAGTCGAACAGCTCGGATCGGTCGAAATCAGGTCAGAGTCACCCCACAACCCAGTTCCACTGAGATACAATTCAAACGAACACCTGAACGGAGTGGTGATCAGCATGATTTACTAATTTAGTATGTCTCTGTGAAGTCTGTCGTAGATAGTCCTCTTGGTTGATAGAATGTGTTCGCAACTGCCTTCTGGGAGACTTGTATCTGTTCCTCTCTTGGATACAATGCTGCCCATGTCATCGCATCCAACCGGTCTGGGGCAGACGTAGTCAGTCCATCCGATGTCGGAGAAGATGTCGGCGATGATGCACAGCGGACATGTATATGTGATTAGGTTGTCAGAGTTGATAATCTCGTGTCGAGGGAAACTAATATAGCTGGATAAACAACATAGGTCTTCGTATACGCCAGACAGATGCGTCTCAGCGTCATCGAGACCCAACACAATCCTCTTCCACCTGTCCACAACTGATCTAAACTGGTCGAACAGCCTCGATCGAGACCGGTCAAGAGGAGGGGACACACACTGGTGCCGCAGGGCCACATACAAAGAATTCAATGCAAACAATGGTATATTTACTGGGATAGGGTCAAGTTTTATTGATTCGTTCAGACAGGCACCTAATCTGGTCATGTAGTTCCGTATTTCATCATCAACATTCTTTCCGTACGCCCTGGATTTGTTAATGTATGTGAGCAGGTGTAATAACTTTCTGGCCTTCGGTACGTAGGTAGACATTATGTCGTGGGTCATCTTGCACTTCAGGCGCTCTGCATCCATGGTAATTGTTAGTGTCGGGAGAGTCGGAATGGGGTTTGGTGACTGCTGAATGCGAATCAATGTGTACCAGTATTGATGCCAGACTCTGCACGTCTGACGAGATACAAATACTTCCTTCTTATGTAGAGATTGCCGAGAATGTCAGAGTGCCTCACTCTCACTGGATCCTTGGTCACGTTGGTCAGTGCAAACATAATGGGCTGGTTAGGCTTGATCGGCTGAGGTATACTGGCCAGGTCCGTTCTGCCATTGTTCATTGTTGTCATGATCAGCTCCGTGACGTCGTCTTGAAAGTTGACTTGAAACCCTGTGGGGATGGTCACTACTTCGCCAGGTAGAATCTCAAGATCATATGGGCTGTAGACTTCGAAGCAGTCATGACAGGAGTTGAACATTGGTCGAACGCCGTAACCGCACTCCAGGAACTGGACTGTCAGAGCACTTTCTGGGTAGGTCTGGTGATTGTAATCAACCACTGTGGCCCACCCAGGCGGAGCCTGCGTCATCGGTGACTCGTCAACGTACTTGTAGATTGTATCGTAGCCACGATCACTGTTATGATCGCGATCAGTCGATGAGGTGATCTGCCGGTAATTATGGTCGTGGATACTGTGGTGTTTGGTCTTCTTCAGGTGGGGTAGATCTGTCAGGTCGCCACATTCCAGATACACTCTAGAGCACACCGAATGTATCATCCTCGAGTAAGATTTCGGATCGCCGTAAACTCGCTTCCAGACGGGTGCGGACACACATATGCCCTTGCTCTTATGTTTGATCTTCTGTCGGAGTCCCCTTGAGACAACAGCAAACCCGCGTAGAGTATCGTTGTCTCTGCCAACGATGACGTAAACACAGAGGTCTCGTAGAAACTCTATGAATATTCGCCGGTCATATCTTGTAAACTTGTGGATAGTGAATGAGAGTCCGTCCATGGCTGTGAGGAGAGGATGAGAGATGCTGCGCCTTCGAGATGTCTGAGAGAAATGATCAGGATGACCAGGGCGCCTCATTTATAGGCACATGTCACGTGATGCAAAGTACATGCTAACCTTGTACATGAATGTAGATTCATGTTGGATGTAGAATCGAGAGATGCTGTTACCGATGATTCTACATTCATGTTGAATGTAGAATCATGATGTGCGTCTATGGTTATGATAACTTACTAGGTCATACATGTTGGATGTAAGATCATGTAGGTGATTTCATCTGTAAGGAGCCAGGTCCTCCTAGTGACGAATGTGGATTCATGTTGGATGTAGAATTGAACCTATGATGATCCGACTGTGTGACCCATCTCTCATTTGTTTGAAATCGAAACCACCCAGTCGCCACATTCAAGTGCAGAACATAAGACGTATTAGGGCCAAGACATTGCCAATCCACACCTCTTGTCCTCTGGCAATATGGCCTCACCCTTACTGATGTTGAGGAACTCACAAGAAGAATGTACAAAGTTTGATTGGAATAATCTAACTAAACTCATAATTACCAAGGTCATACTTGAACATACAGAGACGGACATAATGATCACACCCAGCAACGTGATGCAGAACGGAGACATAGTTGAGTCGTCCCCAATGGAGCCCATGTTCGACTGCCCCATACTCAGAACGCCGTTCAAACGCAACCTATACCGCCTCTACACTACCGTTGTCTACGTGTCAAGGAACATTCAACTGGGGCTGCCAATGAACCACCTGAGTAAACTGGCCGCAATACAAAATGCACACAAGCACATCCTAACAGAACAGGAGAACAGTTCAATAAGGCCAGCTTTAATCGACATTCATAACCTGATATTCAAACCAAGCCCGTTCAAGAAAGACGTGTACAACCCTCAGATGAACTTCAACAACGTTGTCACCGGACTCATACAGACTACGTATAATGAATAAAAACTTACACATACACACTGTTATTAGTTTGAGATTTTATTATTATTTTGATCAGTCCAGACTGCGTGCGTACGCCCGTGCGTGGAGGTTCAGTAAATGTCACTGTCCATGTCCCTATGAGTAGCGTACAGGTATCTCCTCCGTGGGAACAGCCTGATAACAACGTCTCCTGTCCCTATGCGCATTGTCTCTGGGTAGGTGTTGAGTAGCGACACTGTCAGATCCTTACCAGACTCTACTTTAGACGACATGACAACGATGCCTGTATCAAGACCCTGTCTGGACAAGATAAATTCTGTAATTTGTTCATCAAAGATTGGGCGGACTTTCAACCTGACAGGTATCAACGTCTTTGGTGGTAGGGCAAATTCCCCATCAGGACAAACGTCAAACCCACCGGCCGACTTGTTGAAGGTGGGTGTATTGTCACCGTAGAACTTAATCAGGTACCGTTCAACGAACTCCTTGGCGTAAGCTGCGACCTCGTCAGCAGAGTGTAGTGTCTTCACGTGCTCCAACAATTTGTGTTCTGTGTCTTCTAAGTCAAACAGTATGCCCGCTCCAGGTTCGGTGCTGAGCCAAGAGCTATTGAAGATCTTTGATGCAATAGAGGAGTGTTGTTTCTGTCTCTGTTGTTTATTACGATAATCTGTCCGCTCCTTCTCCTCTCTCTCCTTGCGTTCCTCCTTAGTCTCCACCCTGGCTGGTTTGCCTGACATGCAGGGTATGTCCGATTTCGATCCACACTCAAACAAAGGGGTCCTGTCAAACACGTAGATGTAGGCTTGAATGTACTCCGAGATAGAAGTATATTCAGTCTCAATTGTCCATACCGGCTCTGTTAGGCACATGCGCTTCGCCTTGTCTATAACACGGGACCGAATGGCTTGTGGGATAATGGTCACCCCTCTCAGGTCGGACGTCAGGCGACAAATGGCTGTGTACTCACTGACCCGTCGAAGCAGCTTGGCGAGAACCTTTAGGTCGTACCTGGTGTATTTGATAACGGAAAAACTACAGATGCTCAACATGATGTCTGGGTTGATTGACAATGATGATAATCAAGGTATCTGACATGTGGTGTCTGTAACTCTCTTATTTGAATGGATGTGATGTCTAACCCACTCGCATGTAATGTCTCTAGTCATCATATCTCAATTCTGCATCCAATCTGAATGTGGATTCATGTATGTCCATCCAGTTTGAATCTAGGTTCATGTCACTTGAGTCTGTAGCAATTCTACATCGAGATTGAATGTAGGTTCATGTTTGATCTCACACGGTGGTTGAAAATATCATTTCGGCAATACACGGGTACTTCTCTTCGAATTCTTTGTGGGAGCTTGTACAGACGTGCCTGGTCAGAAAATTGTGGAGTATCCTGGGTACTGACGTAATCTTCCCCCGACTATGTTCACAGTCCTGCATGACCTTAAGTCTAAAGAACGGTGAGGTCCGTCTCAGTTCACAGTAAATTCTCAGCAAAAACAAAATAGAGGGTGCAACGCTGCAGGACTCGGTTGGAGATCCAGATATATAGACGTCAATGTCCTCCTTCTCATAGAGATCCAGATAGTATTTGATGAGAATCAACTCCTCTTCCTCCGCCGTGTCCTGTGGGTGAGGGATTGAAGTCAATACTGCCGACTGCGTCCAAGACATGTCTGTTCCCTATTCTAAATTCTTGTTCAAAGAGGCGATAATGTCTCTCCTGCGTCGATCTGGGCTGTCCCAGATTGATGAGGGAACTAATACAAAGCTGAGGTGCGACAACGGCACAGAGGATGGTCAGGCTATGGAGGTCAGCCTGTTGTTCAACGTGACTTTGTACCTGTACAACGCAACGACGGACAGACATTCGATGTACAACCCCTCTGGTCACTCTAAAGTGTTTGTTATGCAGACCCACGATACTTTATCAACTTTTGATGGCGCAGACGACGGGACGTACACTCTAGTTGATATTCCAACCACCCAGGCATACCCAAGTACCGACGTAGAGATGTCGTCTCCGTCATCGGACATAGGTGGACATGCCATAGAAGGGTCGTCCGACTGGACCTACGAGATAACTCCTGGGAATGTAGACAGAGGTGTGCACAGATCAAACGTTCACCGAGGAAACATAACATACAATGAGGAGCCGAGCGACGATTTGACAGACACGGAGTACGACCTGATCATTAAATGCCCCAAAGCCAAATACGCCTTTGTTGTCGAGGGTTACTCACGAACGTGTAAGGTGACATTTGATACAGCCACGATCCACACAAGCAAACTGTCAACACCACTCTTGAAAATTCCTAACGGTCTGGGTATATGTCTCCTGACCAAGGTCATTGACATATTCGTCCTGGATGAAGGAGCAAATCCTATACAGCACATCGACCTCTACTCAGATCTGGCTACATTCGCAAAGGGACTGGGGTCTGGGATATCGAAGGTGCAAGTGAACACCCCACTGGCAGGGGTAACTGATGCTGACATTATAAGAAGCGACATAGGGTCACGATACACCAACATCAGAATAGGACGTGAGATAATCGACGGAGAGTGCGTTTACCACTTTGACAACAACGCCAGGGGAGGGGTAAACGACAGGTCCACACTAGGGTATATGGTCAACTCGTCAACCATCTCACAGGCTCTTATGTGTATCGATAACCAGTCCAGCCTGTGCCTCAGTATGGACACGCTAGATAAAATCCTGGCATCCATTGACTCCTACCTACCAGAGGGAAAGTCGATTATATACCAAACAGTACGGAGGTTCATTCTATTCCTGTACAAGATGGGGTTTCTACACGAATTAGTCTATTACGACACACCAGAGGATGCATTCAGTATGTACTGCAACATCCGTCTGGCGGCGGACAAACTTAACATGCATGGTGGTGACGGGGACATTGACATGGAACCATTCCAGCCATTCTACAACAGGACACCGTACGTGTACAAGTTTAACAAGTGGACAGAGGTACAAACAGGCATTAAATTGAAATTGTAAAAAAACATGTCACATGTGAATTGGACCTTTATTGTTAGTTACGCCATAGATATTGGTTAGGGTTGCAATGCGTCTCTTACGTCTCTTACACCTGCAGCAATGTATGGCCTCATAGTCTTGACAGCGATGACCACATGGCAAATATACACACCCAACTCGTTTTCACACAAACTGAATAACCTTCAGGAACAGTGTTCAGTCTCTCTAACAGTCGATCATCGGTTAACGGTTCTCTGGGGTCGGTACTTTGACGAATGGTGGTGAGCGCCTGGGGCTGCGGAGAGTCCTCTCTCTGCGTGCGAATGCGCAGGCAAAAGTGTCGTAGGCTAGGTTACGCGTCGAACCTCGAGCACATTTGGTGTGGCGACACTGCGTAGATGTTGGCCACTGTCTAAGTGTCTAAGCATCTCTAATCTCGTGATATGGTTTGCCAAGCTGGGATACACTGCCGCGCGTAGGTTGGGATGATGTTTCTTACCGACAAGGGAGGACACCACAATAGGATCTTTATAGCTGATGTCACATAACGTTGTGGTATAACAGCCCGCTCATAGACAGTGTATTTGACGGAAGATGCTGGACACGACTCCTGTCTGATAGACGGGGTGTTCGTGGTAAAGATCCTTCAAAAAAGATTAATAATTATTTATCCCTCGAATACAAACACAGGTCTTGCTGCAAATTGGTACACGTAAAAAAAGTACACGTACCGGGCCGGAAACTCTAGGCAGGAAAGGGTTAACAATCGCAGCATCAAATAGGCTAGATCCCCGTTGTGCACGAATGTACATTCGTATCGAATGTGGAATTGATCACTAGATCCACCAAGAAAGTATTAACTATATAAGTGGTATGTCCCGGGGAGTTCTCACTCTCTCGCAAGTGATCATCTGACAAGAACTGAGTGTGTTCTTTGCAAGAGATCATTTGCACGTCACCAGACGTCGCTGCACTCCATATCCACGTGATTCCAACCAACGCGTTCCCCACGAGCGGCCACGTGTACACATACCATCAGCGCAGCCATGTATGCGCACCCGCACAATCAGAGTTTCCCACGCACTCACCCACGTCTGAGTTACGGCTGGCGAGATGTTGCATCTGACCTGAGACGGCTGTTATCTCTTTTTATGAATCGTCTGAACAGATTTGGGTATCCGCCTGCGCCAGCCCACAGTCACCTTGACCGGGTCGCGCGCCAGCTCGTGGTGACGGCCGACGCTATGGGCCTGATCATCCACCCACACTTTTTGCCGCGCCAGCAAGACAGAGAAAGCCTCCAAGGGTACCTCAAGCGAACAATGACGAACAGCTTGCAGACTCCTGACGCCCACGTCCTCGGACTTACAAAGTGCCTTGTTTTTATGTGCAGCCAGAGAAGCACTGAAGCCTATGATGAGTTTTTCTGCATGACTTTAGCTGATGTTATCATCAAATGTTATCCGAAAGCTGTCATGTTCATCTCCCCTCATCCTCTCTGCATCAGCCCATCACGCCACCTTGGGGTAGGATGCCAGAATAACATCTATCATCAATGATTGATTGTAATGGCCGTCATGGGCGAGGACAGGAGACCGGTGGATGGAACTGAGAGTCGACATTCGAGACATTCATCATGACGTCTGGGGGAGGAACAGGAGATCTGAAACCGACACCGAAATGTCTCTGAATTGATATTTATCCACGGAAGCCATGCCCTGAGGTGATGATTACAGTGTTTCTTGGAAGAGGGAGACCGCCCGCACGTCATGACGTAACCAGATACTGTCTTTAGCTTAATAAACTGATTGTTGTCACAAACAAATTGATTGTGTTGATATTCGTCTGGTTTTAGTTTCTTTGTTCCCACGTCTCGCATGAGAATGGTTGGTGCGCAGAAATAGGTTTCTGTTCTCGTTAATGGGGTCACCCCTCCTGACAGATATAGGACGGATGGAGAATGGTTACCAGCATCCGGGTGGGAGTGGTCAACCTTCCAGATAGAAGTCGGATGCGTGGGATCTGTTTTCTCCACCATCAGAGAGTAGATGTTGCTGACGTAGTTGGATTTCTGCACAACAAGTCCTGACAGTTTTAGATCGAGGTGGGGTGATCTGAGAAATACTTTGTGGCAGGTATTGTTGAAGAAAAACAATGTCCAGTGTTTGTTGTGCACTCCCTCTATGTTGTAGAAAAAATTCCAGTCGGAGTCTCCCTTGAATGTTATTTTTGTACATCCCTGTATCCATAGTTTTGATGACACGAGTGTGGCCAGTACCTCCATCGGGTCAGTACTCGAACAATTCTGACTTTAAAGCTGTTGTTTAGCCTCCTCTGTCTGTCTGAGGATGGTCATGTAGAATTTGGGTAGGTCAGTGCACCATATCGCAGGCGTCGCCTCCCTGACCATGAGTTTCTGAGATGTCAATTGAAAGGTATGTCTCAGCAGAGGTTCAGCGATGTATGTTGTCGAGTAGCCGAATAGGCAGTAAAATATATAAATACACAGGACGCTCATGTCAACGATGTGTAACTTTCCTAATTTGTATGGAATGTACATGATCTTGAATATGTTGAAGAGAAAGACGACCTGTAATGGACAGTCATATATACTGCAGCCTGTATCCTCAACGCAGCTGTAAAAATCATTAGTACTTGACATCATGTTGAAAATGTGAGCTAAGTCGTATTTGTTTACTCTAAACTCTGCCCGTAAGTACCGACCGAGATGAATAATAAAGGGTCTGGAGCCCAGTGGAAATGCTCTTGCCATATCACTCAGGTCCTGTAGCAGACCAACCTTCTCCACCCTGAACGCACCGTCGTCCTCCTCCTCCTCCGTAACCGCCTCCAAAGGTGGTGTTGACGACGATGTTGATAAAGTATTGGTATAATTGATCTGTGATAGCCTTTGGGGTTCTGGTGATAATAATCCTAGTGGTGAGTCTGGGGTGGTATGAGCGAACGGTTCTATCAATGACAATAGAACCTCGGCGGCTTCAAGTGTTGACAATTGTTCACCACCGATCTTTGGTCTCTTATATGAGTATTGGTAACCAGGTTACGAGAAGAGATGATGGGGTGTCCAGGATAAGCTTCTTTTGTTGAGGTGAGGCTGGTCGCTTCCCTACAATCTGAATAGGTGTAACGAAATCTTCAATAGACTCCACACAGAACAGAGCGCAAAAGTCATCCATTGAAAGATTTGAAATATTACCTCTCCTGCCGAATGTCAGTGCGCATATGCACACCAATGCAATGCATTTCATTGCAGACAGTCTTCTGTCTCAATCTATGTAACTCTGTGTCACGGGGGTGGGGGATCAATGACGTGACACTACTCCGGTTCATCAACAGAAAATTTCCACTGCTCTCTGTCCTGCAATGTAGGTCATCCAATCACAGAGCTCCGCGCGGATGCACGTCCCGTTTGCGATGCGTGGGTTGATAGCGTGGGGTGAATGAGGTGACGCGATCCGGAATGAGCTCTCCCGTGATGAGATCGGTCGGACAGGTTCCCTCTTGTCCGCACCCAATCCGTCACCGCTTCCCTCTGACCCTACCGTGTGTCTGATAGGGCCCCCCTCTGGGGTGACCAGGTCCACCACACTGCCTTTGAGACAATCTTATTATCGGTACCGGTACTATTGGTTATGAAATACTAATCCAATATGTGCCTCATGATGACTACGACCAGACCTACCTCCACCATGCGAGTCGGAACTGATTGCAGTGGTATCGAGACGCCCTTGATGGCGCTTGACCAGCTAGGCGTGCCTTACACCCATGTCTTCTCCAGTGAGATCAATAAACCGGCCCGGAAGGTCATTCAGAGGTTGTTCCCGCCAACCCAGGAGATCTACACAGACATCACGGTGAGAGATAACTCAGCAGCCCCAGAGGTCGATCTGTACGTGTGCGGATTTCCGTGTCAGACCTTCAGCCTCATGGGGAAGAAGAGTGGGTTAGATGGGTCAGCAATCTATTACCACGTAAGTGACTACATTAGAAGAAAGAGACCCAATGTGTTCGTTCTGGAGAACGTGAAGAACATCCTGCACCTGAATGGAGGACAGACCTTCGATCAGATAATGTCGTCTCTACCCAAGGACGGCTACGATATTGATTACCGAGTCCTCGATTCACGGTGGTTTGGGGTCCCGCAGTCCAGACGCAGAGTGTATATACTGGGGATACGTAGGGACTGCCTGATCGACCCAAATAGGTCCACAACCTGCGCCCTGAATCAGGTGCTGTCAACCAAGATCGACCCCCCAAAGCTGTCAACATTTCTAGATGCAGTCAAATCCGAAGAGGTGGGCACCCATCACGAGTGGTGTCGACGGGTCCCTCTGAACCGCACAGAACGCATCAACCTATCCAGACTTAGACAACACATTGACTTGAATGGCAGGACATTCGCCTTCGACCTGGGTGCGTCATATCGATTCATATCAAAGTCTATACGTTCAGAGGAGATCTCACCCTGTATCAAAGCCGGTAGAACACGATACTTCGTCACCAGACGCAATACAAGGCTCTCCCCATTAGACTGCCTGCGCCTGCAGGGAGTTCCTTTGGACGTTGCTATGAGGATTATAGAGACAAACAGTCACCCACAAGTTTACAAACAAGCCGGAAACGCAATGACAGTCCCTGTGATAGGGTCAGTTATACGTGCTGCCCTATCCAGAGTTGACATGTCGACAAACAAACGAGAAGAAAAATAGACATACACATACGTGCAATTGGTTGACAGATTTATTGATATAATAATTTACACAGGCAGGTTGTTTGATGTATCATCATCTGGCCCCAGATGGCATGCCACAATTCCTTTTATGTTATCTCTGCAGACGGAGCACTCCCTTGTTGACAGGGATAAATGACACCTGCCACAAGACACAATGTGTCCACATGGCATGTAGAGAATAGACACCTCTCTGGCGAAACAGATCTTGCACATAACCGCCCTCTTGTGCGCGTTAAGGTCCTTCACCACGTCTCTCACGCGGCGGTTTCTGAAGATGGAATTAGTATAGGTCGCAGGATAGACCAGGGTCCTGTGGGCGTATGATTCATCAACCACGTTGATCAGACCGTCGGTCAGGTTAACTCTATCCCTGGCAAGTCGAGCAGCCGCCTTCTTTTTGAAGTAGTCGCAGGCCACGCCGTGTTGATTGATGATACTCTCCTCCACCATGTCCAGAGTAATAATCTGAGCGTCTGGCGACTGCGATACTATGTTGGCTACCGCATCAACAAAGATCTGCCCCATCGTGATTTGGATGAACGCACACTTTGGGAACCATCTAGCGTGCTCAACCCACTCATTGTCTCCATTTTCCCAGTTGCGAAGACCGCCACCACAGTAAAAGCATCGCGCGCAATCACCCTCCCCAGTGGTGAAATAACCAGCAGAGGCCAGGCTAACTGGTGTCAGTGGACAGTAGGAAGGGAAATTCTCATAAGAGTCTAGCCTGTTCTTTACGTGAGCATACTCGGGTCTCTTGGGTCTGGACGTGTGAATCCCTAAATTGTCGTACTTTGTGGGCATAAGAGGATGGTGATGCTGATGTCTCTCTGTCATGATGACTGATGACTGATTGCCTTTCGAGAGTGGTTTGGTGCTGTGAAGGAGAAATGAAATGAATGACCGAGTGAGCATCTGCTGTAAATTTATATGGCCCGCATAATTACACAATCTCTGTTCAAAATGCTCAAATCATGAAACCTCCGCTCAAATACTTATTACAGGAATCGGGAATCTCCAATTATAAGGCAAGCGTGGGACAATCCGCCATGACTTAACCTCAGAGTTGAGAAGACAAGAGGAAAGCCGCCTCGCGGCGCGTGGGTGCGAAGATAGGCCTAGGCTAGGCCTAGGCTACCTCACTAAATTCCTAAATTCTGATCACGTCACGTGGTTATGGGGGGTGTGGACTCTGAGTGCACTCGAGTGCGTGGAGCGCATGCGCGCCTGGTATCCCTCCTATCAGCACAGACTTCGTACAGGCCTCCAGGACGAAGTAATAAAACGCTAGGCCTACCTCTGCGACTGCATCCCAGAGAGGTACCAGGTGGCAACCTGCTGGTAGAAAAGCCGTATGAGACAGTGATGGGGCATGGTTCATCAAGGCACTGTGTAAGGTTCTCACAGCTGTCGCAATCTTCCACTGGTTGATGAATAAGTAAACAACATGGTGTAACGGAGGATGGAGAATAACCCTTCCTGCCTAGAATTTCCGGCCCGGTAACCTGTATAAACTACCAATTTGCAGCAAGACCCGTGGTTGTCCGAATTCGAGGGTAATACCTACTTTTGAAGGATCTTTACCACGAGACAGCCAGAAGTCTGTGGAGACGGGAGACGGCGGGTGAACCGTTCGTTTGGTGTTGTGACCGATTGCCACTGTCACATAAGATGTGCGAACAACTACGGTACGCACAAGAGCTGTGGATGCCCGAAGATAGATCCACCGACCACTTGGACGATGTTATCTGTACAGACACTTACGACACTATCGTCTGTTGCTCTGACGAGTGTTTAGTTTCCCAAGTACCGGGGCGATTGCAAATAATATTACATTGATATGGTTGTAGTATTATTTGTGCCTTTGTTGGAGTATATTGTGGTAAACACTGAGCCTATCCTATTATTTACTGTTCTGTTGAGTGGGCGTGAACGTGTACAGTGGTAACCATGGAGTTACGGAGTATATTGATCCCTCCTGACAGGGGCTCACCAGTTACCAGCAAGACTGTACGCTTCGATCTGTCTCCGTTGGACTCGTTGGACACCGTGTCAGATCACCCGATACAGGGTAGTGTGTGGTCATCAGATGACGACACGGAGTTTTTGTACGAACTATCTCAAACCATCATCAGAGGCCTGAAGGGTAATCACCCTATCCACATCACAACGGTGGAGGTGAGTGCTCTGAGAATGGCGTACAACGCACCCTACACCGTGTTCATCGGTCACCTGACCAACATCGTGATGACCGCCGCATCTAGACTTGACAGAGTGAAAGGTGATAATAATGATGGGTACGCTATCCCTACCATGGTATCATTACACAATACGTTGTCCCGACTACGACATATGTTAAGAAAGTTTATCACTTGCCCGACGGACCAAGTCACCATTCTCACTTACCTGACCAGGGCCTATGGAGTGTACGCGTCATCCATTCTTTACTGTTGGTATGACAACCAGATTTTGGACGAAGAGGTTATTCTTCATACAGAGTCTCAGTGGAGATACTCACCTAATGACGGAACAGATGACTTTCTGACCTGGCTTCGCACCGCAGAGGAAGACAGCGAGGACAGTGGTGCATCAAAATAATGAATAAAATTTTTCCTTCTTCAACTGGCCAATATGAAGTGTGTAAGTGTGTCACCAGTCTGTGTCAAGGATTCTGCTGACGCGAATGCACGTGTGAGCAGTAATAAAGTGGGTAACGGAACGCGCATCAGGTACCGAGTGTGGGAATGAGGTCTGACTCGGACATGCACGAGTGGATGACGTGGTAGGCTAGCCTATCTGACCTCAGCCGACAGCTTGACAGTCAGTCTGACATCCCGACCCGAGTAATGAACAGAACAGCACCGTACGAGACAGTCATCCGTGCCTGCGTTACAATCGTGTTGGGAATAGGGCCTAATGGTGCTCCTTGGTCTGATATCTCTCTCACCGACCACCAATAGATCAACGGTACCGGAGTATGCCAGGCCTATATGTCTATCAACAGTGGTGAATAGAGATTAAACATGAATGATAGTGAATAATGTATATTCTGATCCATCCGTTCTTTGCCTTCTACAGAGCGGCATTAATGGACAGATACCAGTTACACCACGCCTGATGTCTATCCAGGTACGAGTGAGTGCATACAAGTACATGTATACTTGTAGTAGATACAATACTATGTAACATAAATGCTCCATGATTGTTAGTTATTGTCTTTGTCTGTCTTCCTCACAGTGGTTGTCTGTCCATCGGTCGCACATGCATGATCTTACATTCAACACGAATGTACATTCGTCACTACTGAGTGAGTCACGGACAGACAATAGCACATACACGATCTTACATCCAATGTGAATGTATGACATGATCTTACATCCAACATGAATGTACATTCGTCACTACTAACACTTAGTAATTTACAACGTTTACACATGCATGATTTTACATTCAACATGATTCTACATTCATCATTATCAAAATACTGACTGCGCATGCGCGACATAGCTATATAACGCAAACGCGGGCACCAAAATCATTCTCACCCATTCGCAGGCTACTGAAACGACCTCAGATCCGGTTTACTACGAAGATGGGATACGCAGGCCCGGTACCCAGTGTGTCCATGCTCGACGGCTGTCCAATAGAGTTCCAACTCACCGACCAGGAGGTGAGAGACTTCTGTACGACCTACAACTTCACACAAGACGACATAGACGGTGTCCTGGACGTGGTGAAGCTGTACCTATGCGACCTGAGGAAGAAGATACTCGAGTCGGGCGCCCATCAGACCGAATGCTTCATTGTCATCGATACACATCTGTTGACCACATTGGGCTTCCACTGGCCCTACGAACAGACCTCTATTGTACATGAGTACCACAACAGAGCCACTAACCTGTTAGATGGACACATTGTGCCAGGGGAATGCGTGCCGACCGACCTGCGCACGTTGATCAATCCTGATACGCACGTATATCCCCAAGTTGACCTGACCGAAGGAGGAGTCAAAGGCACGCTGATACTGTCTGCTCTCCAAAGCAACGTGGACGCTCTCCTGGATGACCCAAAGATGACGCTCGTACGTTGCGGATACGTGGCCACCTGCATGGTCCCCACCAATAAGGACGACCTTGACTTCATTCAGAGGCCCCTTGGAGTGGTGTTGGACTACGACCTAACCAGACCGTACCCCATATGGATGAGACCAACAACCGGCACTCAGACCATACAGATGTTTGAGTGTCACCCGTCCACAGAATGCCTCATACCAGTCAACTACCTGAGGACCCTGCCGTATGTGATAAACGCAGTCGCCCACAATGACCAGAACATCTCGGTTCTGGTAGACGGACCTCGTCCACTGTCGCACACCGAGCTGTTCGGCGCTCTCTTGCCCCACGAGAATAACGTGCGTGTCAACAACCAATTTGGGTGCACTGGCCTAGCGCCCATAACCACACCGAGCAACCACAAGCACGTGACATTCTGGCCACTCAAATACGACCTGGGAGCCATTAACAGAACCGATGACTTCATAAGCATGGACAGAGAGCCGATTTTGGCATGTATTTTGGAAAACTGGTTCAACCATCCAGACAAGAGGCGCATCTGCCTGTGGCTGGCGAGGGTGTGGGAGAAGGTACACCTGCATTGGGACGAACCCCATAGTAAATTCGTGGTGCTTACAGTCGACCAGATGAGACAACTGAGGGACATCCTCTCCAAAGACCACATATCGGTACCACACTCGGCCACGTCACTGTCAGACGAGACCGTGCAGACACTCATCTCGTTCACAAAACCCGCTCCATACATGTTCATGAGAAGTGCGTTTCTTATCGAGAACGGGGAGACCAGTGACATTGGACTTATTATAAATCCTCTGACATACCTCCCAGAGGGGCCCGACGTATACCTGTTCAACATTGAGAACTTGTTCAAGCTGTTTAGGTCGATATTCTGTGAGAACAAACCCTGCCATCGGATCATCGATTACGTCAACAAGACCCCGGGTCATCAGGTCTATATGCCAGACCAACCTGCTGCCTTCACGGATTTTGTGTATGCAATGACTGACTCTGACAGGTTAGGTATACCCCTTGCCGAGCTCATGGACCACGTTGTAAAGACGTTAAACATCACGATCAAGACCAGGTCTACCGACATAGACCATCATGGCCATCCGTCTCCTGTGGGGGTATCACATACCTAAAGGATCAAACCACCCCATATGCCTCCTAGTGGACAAAGATGATCATCGTCCGTACCTGAAGGTGATCAACAGCCGCGCTAAATACAACTCGAAAACGTTTCGACAGCACTTTGCACATGACGATCCTCCATTCCCGTTCACCTGGGTCACAGAGAATATCATAACCGAAGAGATACTGGCGCTGGATGAGGACCATCCGATACCTGACCCTGTTGAGGGTTTGACACATGGCTGGAAGACAACCAGGCTGTCCGAGGCGTGTATAACAGACTCCATCTTCGTTGACACAGACCCACTTAGGAAGGCCAAGAACTCTGACCTCAACCTGTGGTCACAGGTATCAGAGAGAGACTTTGTGATGAATTGCATCTTTAAACCGTCGTTCTTGAGACAGATCAGGGTGAACCTGATCAAATTACTTGATCTCAAACAGACCGTTATCCATGTTCTGAAGTCGGATAGAGTGTCTAGTACAAGGAAGGTCATCATGTACATACCACAATCCCTGAAGCACCTGTTCATTCACTTTGACCCGATTGACCCGGCAGGCAGTGTGGACCAATACGAATTTGGAGCAGACCACATAGCGATGAGGCATAAGATCGTCAAACACGTGTTGGAGGATCTGTGTCCCTTTATTAGAGTGGCTATAGGCGACACTCTAAACTTGGAGATGTGTCTGTCAATGTGTCTTCCGACAGGTAGTGCAGGCAGAGGCTGCGAGATCTTCTCTCCGAGACGAGATGCTGCGACGAGGGAGACGTATTACGTGGCTGGGCCTTCTCTGGTCTACAGAGAATCTGACTTTACCAGAGTCGACTGCATGTCTGCCTGCACCATTGACGAGAACGAGTGCGCCCTAGTAGACCCTCTGCCGGACGGTGTATCCTACTTCGACTGGTCGCAATACGACGTAGAAGCTGGGTCAGTGGAGATGATGTCGAGTGACACTGATAAACCAGCCAACTTCTTCCATGATGAGGTCGGTCAGATAGCTCTGATCGCTTCAACGTACAGTGTGGGTGAAACGGACACCTTCTTCAAAAACGGAGCAGTAGTGTTCACTACCCACGAGACGTCAAATCCACTGCAGCCATTCGCCTGCGTAGACCTGTCCAACTATTACGCCACTGTTGTCAATTTCTTCAACCTAGACCCGTATGTAGCGAAGATAATGATGAAGATGACGTCACTCAGACACAAAGAACCTGAACTCAAAAAATGGATCGTGTCAATACTAGGCAAGTCTCAGTTTCTGGACCCACGCCTGTACAGGCGCACGAAGGATCTCAGTGTCGCCACGATGTTGTCTATTATAAACGAGAACCAGAATGTGGTGATGGGGGCCACAACGGACGGTGTGTTGGTCGACGCAACTAAGTTACCTTACTCTGTGGCTGTTCCGAGAGGTTTTCTGGTGAAGACAGAGTTCATCCCCAACATCGACAGACCCATGGTGACGATCAACCCAAAACTGTACGTGGGTATATCTAGAGAAGGTAATGTTCATCACAGAGGGTTTATAGGCAAGGACGGACAACCCACTTTCTACAGAGATGTCATCTCAACCGTATTAGAGTCCTGTCTGGAAGCTGCGTATGGTGACGGCAACTACCCGATCCGAGAGCTGGTGAGCGACACGATAAAGTCAATAACAGATATCCTATCCACCGTAGATATAAAGGGGTACATGTTGCCTGATCCACCATCTCCAGTCAAGTGCACCGGCGCGTCAAAATACAGGGTGATCGATTATTTGATCAACGACATGTCTGTTGAGTATAACCAATTTTTTGCCGTTGTGGACGATCACATCGTCCCGTCAAGCTACCTCAACACGCCACACACGTTACCCACAACCCTGAGTGGATACTGTATGAAACAGTTTAACATCCCCATGTATGTGACCATTATGAGGAGCAGGTTGATGAGCGTTGCACGCGCGTTTGACTACCACCCAGGATGCTCCAGAGTGTGTCAGGAAGTATTCAAGGTATTTAAGACTCACATACATAGCACATTACCAGCTGACAGAACGAGTTATCCAGGTGGGGTTGGCGTCGTCAGATGACACGATTAAAAGAAAAATATAAAGTGCGATTTGGCGGGACAGACGTCTGACGAGACGGAATCATTGAAGATGGCGGAATCTCGTGTGTAAGGACACTCCCGACAATCCCTCGATCGTAAGAATGCGCGTAATCAGGCGAGGTTCTCTATCTGGCATCGGACTCATCCACTGATTGATACCGACCAGACCTTCGCACTTGTTACTTTGGTCACCATTGCCCTCAGTAACATCATCCATAGAACAAGGAAGCACGCGGGGGTGACCATTGTCTAGGTAAACAGACCAAAGATCCAGACAACAGGACTCCGGTAGTGTCATAAATATATAACGGAGATAGAGTGACCAGGGAATTTCCATGGGATCGAAAGTAATGTACGCTTTCGGTTACTCACTGTCATCATTCTAGCCTATAGGCTAACCACGATTTCTAATGAACTGAAACCAACGCATGATGCGAGTCGGGAGATTCCCGTTGTGACATTCGGCCTGCGTGCGTGGCACACATAAAAGTGAGTGAGAGCGGGGAAGGCGAGGGGGGGGGGGACGAACACAGCCTGAGTCACGTCCGCGCAACTTTCGAAAGTGCGCACATGCGCAGACCGGAACGAAACCGTTCTCTGGGGACGCTTCCCCTCACTCCATTGTTGCATTACGAAACAGTCTATGCATTCCCGAAACTGGAAACCGGTCTCGCACGCTTTCGGTTGCTGCTGAAGAACTATATAATGCAGATCCTTCGCATGATTCTTCGCTATTCGACTTCGAGAGATACCTGCTCTGACTCTCTCTCGTCATCTACAGACTCACCGACTCACCAATCATCTACCACGAACCAAAGTACAACCGCCATGGCGAGTGAACCAACCTATGTCTACAACCCTGTTTTAAAGCTGTTCGAGATTGATGCCTCATCACCCTTCAGCATGGATCGGGACTTGCTGTCTCTGCATTATTTCGCTTTTCTCTCCCGCCATTTCCACCCCAATCTCAGGGGTGACAACACAGAAAATGAGATTGAATACTACAAGACCAACCTTCCACTGCCATCAAGACCGATCCGAGGTAGCGTTGTATGGGACCTCATTAAGGTGCTCCTGACGTCACCATACAGGTGTTTCTGTCTCGCAAGGATGGATCATATTGGAATGACCACCGCCTACGGCTTTCCGGCTGGGTCAGTGACATCTGAGAACCTGTCCTGGACGAGCAACATACCACAGCCCAGACTAGCCATATGCCTGTTCTGCTGTTTCCTGTCAACCCCGTCACAGGCACTTAAGTTGTCACGCGAGTATAATTGGACCGATCTTGACACCGAATGCAGCATGTTTATTTTGGGCAATCGAGAGTGGATACTTAACCAGCTCAGTCAAGTGCCCAATCTCGAGTGTGCTGTACTCAACTGCGTGAGGCTATTTTACGCAGGGAATAACCTTCCCAGACTCAAATTCAGAGACATTTGCATCCATCAGTTGTTAATGAACACTGGTCACCGCGAGGTCTGTCTGGAGTTTTCGGAGACGACAGTTCCACGGCCACCTACCTTGGGAACAGACGCCATTACTAGTCTGTTACAGAAGAATTGTCCTCGTGGCAAGGCTGCCTGTGACTATAGGCGTGTTGCTATCGTTCGTAATGCGGCTATTCAATCGTGGCTACACTCTGTTTGTGAACCTGTTTCAGTGGTCTCAATAAGCAGTGACTCTGAGGACGACGAAGAGTTGTATTTTTCTGATGATGATGAGTATGACGTTCTCGCTAGGGAGTGGTTGGACAGACGTAACAACAACAACATTTCTGCTGATGACAGGCTGTCTGCCAGACCGGTCATCCATCGCACACTAAGCGAGACCATCCCTACAACCGTTTTGGATTGCTTGTCTGGTGATACAGAGACCGACGACGTGGTCATTGTTAGCGATGATGGTGATGATGGAGATGATGACGATTGTGTGATTAGTGATAATGACAATGACATTAACAACCAGTGCCTCAGTGGCTGTGTCTGATGATCAGACGTGTGGATATACCGTCCTGGATACAGTTACGAGTGATTGTGTGACTCTTGTGACAATTTAACCTTTAAACTGGTTACACACTATTAGGCCTATATAAGACGGGTCAGCGCAGTAATTCTCATTCACTTTCAGCACGAATGTTGCGCACGAGACACAACTGTCTGAAGTCACCATCACCAACCCCCTACAATGGACAACAAGACCGGACTACACAGCTGTGAGACTGATATCCGTCTGGTCGATCTTGATGATAAAAATGAATTCTGGTGCCCGGTCCACGACGGCTTGCTAGTGAATGCCGTTCAAGCGCAATGTGGTCACAGAATGTGCGAAAACTGCGTTGAGGTGTTCCTGGCAGGTGAGACGTCGAAACCCTGCCCCGCACCACAGGCTCCTACAGAGGATGATGAAAGCGCACCCAATGCTCATGTAATTGATGGTTCATCAATGGTGCCTGACCACAGGTGCAGACGAGAGATGAAACACATCAAGGTGTACTGCAGGTACAACACCAACGGCTGTAAAGATACCCTCAAACTGAAGGACCTGGACGCCCATACGCAGGAATGTGACCACCGCCCAGATGCATGCAAGAACAAAGTCAACGGGTGTCCAGAGCAGGTCGTAATGTGCGACAGAGACAAGCACGAAACTGTCTGCGAATACGTTATAACGGCGTGTGACAAGTGTAACGAGACATATGTAAAGATCAAGAATGGACACGTATGTTCTGAAGATGACGTCTCGTGTGAGTACGGATGCGATGTGACAGACAAAAGGAGGGCCATCAAGAATCATTACAAGACCTGCGTCAACATGCTGCGCCCGTGCTATTTCAAGGATGTCGGGTGTGAGGAGAAGGGGACACTTGCCGAACTAGAGATACATGAAAAGCAATGCGCTGATCACCTCAGAACTGTCGCAAAGTACATAATTGACAAGATTGGAGAACTGTCAAACGAGAAGCCGTACCTCCTTAAGCAGGAGAAAAAATTGCACAACTCGAGGCTAAAGTGGCTAAACAAAAAGATGTCATCTACGCCCTCAGGGACAGTGTACAGGGGGTCAGGAACAGCCCCACAGTAACCCCAGACTTACAGTCAGACCTGGTAAAAGCCGCCCTGGCCACCCAGGCCGAACACGCTGCACGCATGTACATGATAGAGAACACAAACTATGATGGCAAACTTCTCTGGAAGATTGAGGGACTGAAGCATAAAATAAAGGACGCTAGAGACAAAGTACAGACATCTTTTTACAGCAGGCCATTTTTTACTCATCAGTACGGCTACAAACTGTGCGCCCGCATCTATCCCAACGGGGACGGTCAGGGAGAGGGGACTCACGTATCCCTGTACGTATGCATAATGAAGGGCCAATATGACGATACCTTACCTTGGCCATTCAGTCTTAACATCGCATTCAAACTGCTCAACGGACCGACCCTCGTCAGAGAATCATTTTTACCAGACCCTCTGTCAACAAGTTACAGGAAGCCCATAACCGACCTCAATGTGGCCAGCGGATGCCCTCTGTTCCTGGACCAGAGCGTTCTCTCGGATATTGCTGATGACACTCTCTATCTTCTGATAACAGTTGGCCCTCACATCCCGCCAGCCCTAGAGAACTGATTTTTGTTCCAAATAAAATTATTTGAACTGCCAACAGTGTGTTTCTATTGTTACTTCGTTCGACTTGACACACACACGTACATGTTATTGTTATTGTTACACTAACATTGGTCCATTACGCTGTTACAATAATATCCTCATCGGGTCCATCGACGATGAGTTGGTAAACTCGAGCCTCTCCTCCACCTTGACGGGGCGCCAACTCACGTCGCCGCTCGCTCCATGAACTCTTCTCCGTCTAGACATTTCCCCAGCTCGTACAACGGTGATACACCTTATCAAAATTGGGTTCTTCCCGAGTTGGGCAAGCGAGGAACGGGAGGTTCACATCCAAGACCTCCAGGAACTCTTCCGTTACCCCCGAGAGATACAAAAGGCGTGCCAGAGCGTTCTCGGATATTGAGTTGGCCTCACATCCCACCAGCCCTAGAGTGAGAGATCCCTAACGGATACAAGGATACAAGAACTGATTTTGCCCCAAACAGTGTTTCAACTTTATTGTCATGTCATGTCCAGGTGTTTTTCATGTTCTCAAACAGGACTGGGCTGGAGTCGTGGAAAGGATCAGGACATCAGGACTCTCTCGTACCTCACATCCTTGTCAAACTGGCCAAGAGGTACACTGTGCCACTCACGATCTTGTGTGCAGTATGACCCCTGATGGTGAGATGAACCAGACCACCTGCACTGTGATGACTCTTAAGGTGTTGGTGACGGACCACTGAGACATGTAGCAGACACGTGAGAGTATCACGGTATATCACGTAGTCAGGTCAGGCACTGCGACATCAGTATCCGGCGGAGATTCAGGTCCGCCGATCATGTGGATCGAGTCGCTCAGGATGTTAACGCAGTCTGAGAAGCCGTGCATTTCAGCAATCTCCAGAGCCGTGTGACCGTCTGCGTTGACAGCGTGTACATCGAGGTTAGTGACCCACTTGACCAGCTCATGGACACAGTTGGGGTGATTGGTCATGCAGGCCTTCATCAAAGCGGTCTCACCTAGACCGTCCTTCAGGTTGGGGTCGGCCTTGTTCACGTAGCCGTCAAGAATGAGCATCTGCACAATGTCACTGTGTCCGGCCTGGCACGCCAGCATCAGGGCTGTCAATCCAGTAGGGGTCGTGGCGTCGACGTCTAACCCTTGAACGGACATCAGCTCGTCTACGCACTGGACTCGACCGAATTGACTGGCCAGCATCAGGATGTTGAGGCCGCCAATTGTCCGGTAACCGTAGTCGTTGAGGATGCCTGCCATACGTGTCTGAGTATCGATCATGTCTACCAGGGCGGCGACCGCCTGAGAGCATTTAGAACAACAACGGGACATCATGGTCACGAACGGAGACTAGAGTGACCAAACGGCCACACGGGTCAGTATAGGAGGAGTGGATCTGAGTAAAATGATTCTCCCGCCCACGGCACTGTACTTCTACCAATACCGCGCATGCGCGCGCACTAGTACACGAACTTAGATTCAACGTGAATGTACATTCATGTACTAGTATCGAACGTAATATACTATAGCCATCACATGCACGATACCACATCCGACACGAATGTTGATTCGTCACTACACAATAGAGATAGCACTAGCACGATCTTGCATTCAACACGAATGTACATTCGTCACTACACAATAGAGATAGCACTAGCACGATCTTGCATTCAACACGAATGTACATTCGTCTCTACGCCCTTTGCACGCGGGCAGTATAAAAGTGGCCGGCGCGAGTGATTATCCGCATAATTCCCTTGCGCCTCTCATGTGCAACATACTGTACCTCGGCAGCAGCAGTAAGCAACAGTCAATTTTTATTGAGCCAAGATTCAATCCACTCTGCAGTGTATCTCACATTGATCTGGCCACCCTCTGATCAAGTCCATCAACGCCATGGCCCAAGCTCAACACATCGCACACTGCAGCGCATGTCGCAGCATGTATAAACAGAACCCACCGACTCTCAACAGTAAAAGACCTATGACTGACACCGTCATCAAGCCTATCGAGCCGAGTCCGATCTTCGATCCCATGCAACCTTCCACCTCGGCTGCGATGGACCTGGACATGACCCCATACCGGTCTATGAAACGCCAAAACCACATAAGTACGCCGTGTGAAAACAAGACCAAGACCGCCAATACCAACAGGTCTATCGGGTCCAACACCACGCCCACGAGTGAGCCTGCCCGTAGACCCGAAGCACCAGCAGTCCCAGACGACACCGCCACCCAGGCACCGGTCACGGCAGATGCGAAACCACTCCCAAAGAGACGACACTCCACACAAAAGAAGACCTCTCTCACCAACACCAAGGCGATCCGCATGGATGGCGACCATGCCGATGATGCAAATTCCAAGCAGACAGCGCGGACAACTGTGGCCGACCGACGAGAGATGGATACGCACATGACGAAGCGTGTCATCGGTCTAGATATCAACGCTACAATACCCGGTAGCGGATTAACAGCCCTCATGATGGCGTGTGAAGCTGGACACAGCATCTGCACCAGACACCTCCTGACCGTGGACAACATCGACGTCAACATGAAGGACAAGAAGAATGAAACCGCTCTCATCAAGGCGTGCCGCAGCAGGAACGGGTACAGCTGCGTGCACGAAATGCTGACAGCCGTACCGGACCGCATCCCTGACATCGACCTCAACGTGGTAGACAACACCGGCATGACCGCTCTGATGCATGCCTGCCGCCACAACAACAGCGGATGTGTCGAGGAGATCCTCAGAATGGCCGGAGGACGCATATTGTGGGACGATGAGGGCCGACAGCCCGGCAGGGAGCACCTTAACCTGTACCTGGGTCTAAAGAACAACGAGGGTATGACGGCCCTGCAGATAGCGTGTGCAAACGGACACGACCTGTGCGTCAAACTGCTGGTAAACTGCGGACTCGAGGAGATCGACGCCGCCCGATATACCACCACGAAGCCCTCCTCCCTCTCCCCAGAGAAAGCAAAAGCAACGAAGGACAGTGACACAGTCTCCGCCACTACCTCGGCCCCAGAGACGGCGAAGACCGACAGCCACACAGTCCCCAACATCTCCCGGGGTATTCATACCTTGACCCTGGACCCACCGGTAGGACCAGCAACAACAAAACCAGAGGCAGAACCAGAACCCCGACACGACCGCACCGGCTGTGATGACGACTACTACTACGACGAGGACAGCGACTTCGAGGTCCTGACCACGTCCCGGTCTGCGCAGTCGTCAATACTTGCCCTGGCCAGCCAGCCCGACTTACCTGCTCTACCTCACTAGTCAAACCAACAATAACTTAATCAAATCGAAAAATAAATCCAAACCAACCCAAACACACCGGAGTCCGCATGTCTCTTCTCTTCTCTGTGTCAGTCAGTCCCGAATTGTCCCACGGCTCATGGCCCTCTGTTCGTGTGCTGTTTGGTGTGGGTGTGGGGTGTGTGTGTGTGTGTGTATATGTGGTACGTGGGGTCTCAGACTGCGGCCCATCACTGCAGGCGAACACTAAGGGACAGGCACGGGATGAACAGACAAACCCATCCAAGGAACGGGGGACGCGCCAGCCAGCCCACGAGCAGACCACGTCTCCTTGAGACCCCAACCACACACATACAGAGCGGTGGTGTTTACAACAGACACACCCACCCCTGTGCAGGGACGCCGAGTACTGTTTACAACAGACACACCCACCCCTGTGCAGGGACGCCGAGTACTGTTTACAAACAACCTTTCACGTGCAGGGACGCCGAGTACTGTTTACAAACAACCCTACACGCGCAGGGACGCCGAGTACTGTTTACAAACAACCCTACACGCGCAGGGATAGCGACAGGGAGACCATAGACTCAAACCAAGCACTGTCTACAAACGTGTCAGGGATAGCGACTTACCGTGGACATGCACAACGATGTGTTTTACAACAACACAGACGTCTCCAGGAACAGGGACCCTGCTCACCAACGGTCACGCCCGATGTTATCCAGGTCCTGAGTACTGTAAACTTAGCATTGGATCACCATGGCCTTGGATGTGAGCACTAATACTTCATAAATCCCCCTTTTTTTCTCTCTCTTGCGTAACAACCAAGCACCACCCTTTCAGGGTTGGTCCGAAGGGATATGAGGCCTTGTCATATACTCTCTGCAAAATCCTCAGTCCACACCAATAATACCACCCTACTTGGCCCCAAACCTACTGACAGGCGATGGAACTTATTACAACATGACTCGTGCCACACATTTTTTTTCTCTCTCTCTTCTTCTGCCCAGTCGTGCTCTTTTTTTCCAAACCTCAAAAAGTTCCGTCCCTGTGCTCTCCCCTCCCTCTGTGCTCTCGTGGTTGCGAGTTTGTGTGGGTGTTATGGTTGTTGGTCTTGTTTGTTTGTTGCTATGTTGTGGTATGTGTGTGTGTGTGGGGTGGGGTGTAGTGTAGTGGGTGTGATGTTTTGGGTGGTTTGTGTAGAGTTTGTGTGTTCCCCCCCCCCCCCATTAAAAGTTTTGGGGGTGGGGGGGTGTTTTTTTGCTGGGTTTTGTGTGTGTGTTGGGGTTTGGTGCGGGGTATGCGTGGGGTGGGCAGGTCGGGGTGAGAATAGTAGTAGTAGTAGTAGTAGTGTTGATTGTCTGTTTCCTGTGTGGGTCGTGGTGTAAGAGATGGTCTGGTGTCCATACAGTGGCTCGTTCGGGTTTGTATGTGTCGTCCCTGTGCGCGTGGGGGTGGTTCGTCTGGCAGAGTGGCAGAGTGGGTCTGTGCAGGGATTGGTCTGGTGTTTTCCTACAGTTTTTTGTGTACGCGAGGTCGTCCCTGTGCAGGTGTGTGTGCGTGTTGATTGTTGTGGTCGGGTCTCTCTGTGCAGGGATGGGTCTGTTGTTTACATAACATTGAGCGTGCGCAGGGATGGGTCTGTTGTTTACATAACATTGAGCGTGCGCAGGGAGGATGGAGAATGCGTGTGTTGATTGTTTAGGTCGGGCCTCCCCTGTGTAGGGATTGGTTTACTGTGTTGTGAGTCATCGTCCCCCTTGTTGGTGCGTCGGTGCGTATACGTGACCTGCGTCGGGCAGGAGTCAAGCCAAGAGGACGCGACTGGACATCGCCGGCGGGTTGGTGCACCGACTCGATGCACTCCTGCGCACTGACCATCGCTGCTGTACGGGGGGGTCTAGACCCCTGGTGCTCAGGGATCAGCTTCCGCTGTCACCACGGAGCGGAGAGGTCGAAACGACCGTGACCACAACAGAATCAAGCAGAGGTAACACCTGTGTAGTTTATTGTTCTTATTACTATATTTCACTTCACAACCTGTACAGTTGTCTCCTGGCCGCCATGTAGGCGTGTATGTCTGGTGCTGCCAGTCTATGTGTGTCTCGTAGATCTTGTTCATCAGGGTGGCGACGGCCTCCTCGTCTGTCCCTGAGATCCTCGAACAGCCGCTCCCTGGCGTGGTCAGCGTCGTCGATGTATCCACAGAGCAGTCCCTTGCCGTGTGCCTCGTGTACGAGAGTCACAGCCTGTTCGTGGGTCAGCGCTCCACCTATGACGCAGTTACACGGGTATACGTCGTAAGAGGCCACGTCCCAGGCAATCTTGTCAAACCCTCCGTTGACTGTGGCGTTGTCAACCCCTCCGTTGACTGTGGCGTAGATGGTGTCCGAACCGGGGTTGTGGCTGGCCACATTCCATGATGCGATCAGACACTGTCCGCAGTGCAGCTTGACGGTGTTGCCTGACAGGAGTTTCATGATCTGACCGCGAAGGGTATGGACAGGCCGTCCATGACGAACTTTACCTCTGCGCAGCCCACGGAACAACTGACCGGGTTGGTTGCCTGAACAGCTCGGCTACGTCTTCAGGTATCTCACCGCCGGGGTCTGTGGCGGTCAGCCGCTGTCCGAACGGTTTGTCCACGTGTTCAACGTGCATGGTGCTCCCGTTCAGCTCATCCAGCCGTACTCACTGACCCAACGCGTGACCTAGCCCTGAGTCGGTTAGAGATAAATAGGTTGAACACCACTGCTCTTCCACCCTGGAGGCTGGTAGAGGATCATCGCGTCGTGGTTGGGCGGCAGTCGCATGTCCGGCAGACCGATACCAATCTCACGCCACAGTAGACTCTCGATCGCCTCTGACGACTGTGCGTTGACAACACCACCGACCACCCTGGTCGGACGTCCAACAGGATCAGACGATCTGTCAGCTGTCCATCTTCCAAGAGGTCAATCATAGGCTGGTCGGTGTCGGACCGGTGTGACCCATATCGTTCACGCGGTCATTTGCCTCGTTGGTGTACTCAGTACAGGGTGTCTACGGCCAGTTATTTGGTCCGTTTGAGATGAAGGGCGTCCATCTAATACTCTCGTCCTGACCACATTACCTAGCAACAGGGGGGGGGGGGGGGGTATGGCCTGTTATCTCCCTAAATCGGGTCTGTTGGCCGGGATTCGAGGTCAACCGAGTGCAGGTGATCTTTTTGTGCAGTTCAGCCCGGAGGGGAAGGCGCGCGCAGTTTATATTTTTAGTATGGACTGACATACAGTCCTTTGTCAGTATACTGTTTTATATATCAATATTACACTCCAGAGCGGTGTGTGTTGTGACACATATTCGAGTCTTTGTGTGTTGTGATTACAACACACGCATAGATGCGTACCCATGAATGGCATTCTGACCTGACCCAGATATCATAATATGCACCACCAGCATCTTTCTGCAGCAAGCACTAATTTCAAATAATATTATTATTATACTCGGTCAGGTCAGAATGCCATTCATTGGTACGCATCTGCGCAAAATTTCCATTGGTTATGACAGCATGAGGACAGTCCCGCATCTTTGTTTTTGTTGGCAGGCTCTAGCCGGGAAGATACATTCCACCATACCACTGTCGCGGTGATCTTTTTTTTAGGTGTCTATGGCCCGTCATAAAGTTTCTCGGGGTATTGTTTCAAATAACAAAGCTGTCATTCATGACAGGACCATACATGATGTATCTTGACAGTCTCTTTCATGTTTGTTTGGTGGATGTCAGGTTCGAGTTGGTGAGGACGTGTGAATAAACAATGAATTGAACACTGAATGGAACAAATAGTTTCGCCTCTTTATTCGAAGTATCATGTCCTGTCGGCATATTGTGTATGTCTGTGTAGTTGTTCCTTACACATGAGGTATGGTAATCACCACTAGATCTATTATATTGCCATGACAACACGAGCACACAACATGTAAGCAAACACGGATACCGGTAAGATTGTTTGGGTGGGTTGATGAAAGTTATACACCGCAGCCGACACGGCTCCAGTGAACATATTATTGTGCACCTGTGTTGGTGGTAGCCCACTTGGAGAGTGGAAGGGCACTAAGTACGTGCTCAGATCCTGTGTAAATAAAGGAGAGCAGAGTGGAGGAAGTACACGTCTTGGATCCGTCCATGATGGGGTTGGAAGTGTCCTCATTAGGAAGTAAATGCTCCTTGAACTTATTGTCCGACCGTCTGCTCCGGATAGTAGTACCCGTCTCCGACCGGGTGCAGTGTAAATTACGGTATCAAATGGTGTGTTGTGTGGCATTGCCTGACGCAAATAGCTGGTAAATTGCATTATAGATCTCCGCTCCAGTGATTTTATGTCCTCTGTGAGAACATAGGGTCGTGATATTGCGTGAGGAGATGTATTGCGTGGAGGATTCGGGACTAGGCGGATACATGCAATAGGCTCAATGGATTTGTATCTCAGCGGGTTGTCAAGGTTCGTGTTGTTATTAACTTGAACTGGGTCGACAGTGCAGCGAACGAGGAAGGCAGTTACCTCGGGGTAATGGCCGCAACACCTTATCTGAGCTGGGTCAAGTAGTCTGTATTCGTACTTGTGGGGAACACACACCCGCCCAGTCTGATCCATGTAGTGATGTTTATCACCTTTACACTGGCACATATGACTCCCCTCCAGATTGACACATGTGGTGGTCGGTATGTTACACCCACCGTTGTTAACACTACATTCGTCTACATCCTGACAGCCACCTACCCTATGTGTTATGTACCCTTCTGGACAGACAACAACTCTGTCTGTGGGTCTTCCTGTCGCACCTTGGTGGGGAGGAGGGGAGCTGGTCGGCTGAGTAGATATCCACCTAGAAGTTAATGGACTTGTATTGTCCGTGGTTGGGGTTATATTTATACCTGTAGGCCTATTCTTCTCCATTTCCACATGTCCTGGCGAGGTTGGTAAAGACGAGGTTGCTGTCTCTTGAGACGAGGCGGACGTGATCTCTAGGAGGTTCGTAGGCCTATCAATGATAGTATCATTACTTGTTGTGTTCAATAGACCGGATCCCGTAGAGTCAAAGAGATCCGTTAATGGTGTACTCATGGGGTCTGCAGACGTGTTCTGGAGGCTGTAATTACGTACTCTTTCATCAAGACTCTCTGTGGTCTGTGTTAGGGGAGGGGTGGGCTCGCACCGGTATGACCCCAATGTATTGACGCAAGTGTCCCTCATATCAATACATTTGTGGAGACCTGATGCGCATTCGTCTCTGTCTTTACAGTAACCTGCACTGTCTACCTCAAACCCAGACTGGCAATCGCACCTGTATCTAGACTCAGGTAGTGTCAGACATTCAGAAAATAAATCTTGACTGCAGTTTGCAGTGTTGTTGGTCTCTCGCTGACAGATACTCGACCCCGCTGCATAGGTAATGCAACCGCCATTGGCGTGAATGTTGCGTTCTCCTGTATTTTGATTGATCGGGTAGACAAATGGTTCCTTTGTCTTTCTTCCGTGTTTCCGTAAACCCTGTATATGTACGTGAGTCCAGGGTATGTCAGTAGTTGGGTCAACCTCGTACATAAACATAACAGCATCTTTGGAGCAACTGCCAGTATTGTCCCGTCTCCTGTCTATCCTCTTGTGTCGTTTACACTGTATCTTGCGGCCAATTGTAAGTACTGAGTTATCCCGGCTGTTGAATAGGTGTATGGCCATTCGTTTCATTGGGTTGAGGTGTAGGTATCCCCGTCCAAAGTACAGTACGTGACTGATCTTTTTGCGAGATGAGTGATCCTCGTAGTGCACACATATCTTTTCCTTTGGCATGGGCAGACTTGACAGATCGGGTAGACCGGACTCGATGTCCTGTTCGACTCGATTTGCTCTCGCGGCTAGGACAAAACTGCACATATGTAGGAGGCAGAAAAGGCAGATGAGACGACCCGTCCTATCTAAATACATGGTGTTGCGACCGCCAACACGACAGTAAAATATCCTCTAATAGTAATCTCAAATCTTTCTTGTGAATCTCTGTGCCATCCTGTCTGTAAGTGTTGTGTTTGAGCCAACTGAACAAATGATGATAATAAATATAATTCACAAGACAAAGACACGCTGGTGTATAGCCTAGTCATAGTCATTGAGAACTCCCTTTGTTTGCTTACACGAATGTACATTCATTGATGGTGAAAGTAAACTACGGTACGTCACCATTGTCATTTGATCTGCATCGCAACCGCAAACACATTCACAGGTGGGTAGAGATCTATCATGCAGCTGAACACAGCTGAACGTGATAACTATACTATCTTGCAGACCGCGACCAGTTAACTGAGTCTCTAGCCATGATGAACAGAATGGACCCTTGCCGCCACCGGATAAGGCCGTTACCCGGACTGACCCCCCCTCCCATGT
>JAOWAY010000037.1:0-28387 GCA_028565895.1 Goniobranchus geometricus
CGTCTTCTTGTCTGATATATTCTACGAGCTAGAATAGAAGTGATGTGGCTTGTACGAATCTAAGCATAAACGTAACAACGCACATCGTAAAATTATCACATTGATAAGACATGTTGATAAGACATGTCTTATAGCAAGGTCTTACTTCTTAAAATGATAGTAGAAAAGATTTTCAGATGAACAAAAGAAGTTGCTAAAAAGGGAAACAGGCATTTAAAATAAAAAGCAGAAGACATATCTATACAAGAAAACTAAAAGTCTATATGGATAGATGACTTACAGACAAAAAAAGTTATTACTTCTCTAAAAAAAAACCCTAAACTTCTTAACAAATGGCCATCAAGTCCCCAACTGTGCATTGCAATGACTATCAAGGATTTTCTACTGCCCTTAACCTTAAAAAAAATCCTTAATTCTAAGACGACTCAGTCGTACAAAAGATAACAAGAGAATGTAGACACCACAAGAAAAACTGTAGAAAATAACACTTTTTTCTATTATAATGTTTTTTGTTGATTAGATTCTGTTTTAATAATAATAAATATTAAAAACATTTTCATAGCACTAAATCCATTTAAAATGTTCAGTGGTGAGGTATTGTTTCAAACATTTACCAGTGCACATTCAAGACCATTCAGAACGAATTGAAAAACATTTCAAAAGGTTTAAAAGCATATACAAAAAATTCATGAAACCATTTTGAGAGTAACAGTCATTGTACATACTTTCAGACATTAGATAAATTAAAGAAAAAATTGCTGAAAGCATTCTTTAAAAAGTTCAGTCTTAAAGTTAGATTTAAAGGTTGCAAGACTTTGGCTTGATCTAGTTTCAAACGACAAAGAGTTCCATTTTTCTTTTTAAACATTCTTGGAAACAGTAGAAAATGTGTCATTTCTCTCAAACTTAATGGTTTTAAAAAAAAAAGTTGGGCTTAAGTGTGTAATGTTTGTGGTTTATAGACATCCAAATAAAAGTGAATGTCGTAGATCCTGCACATCATCAAGATGGTAGTAATAAAAAGAACAATATCATTTAATGGAAAATGTTCTCTTAGATTGAGATGGTTCTGGCATATCTAGACGAGAGGTGAAAGGTACATTGGGAAATGAATGGTGAAGTTAATGCCAGATAAGAGAAATTTGAAAAAGCCCCAAGAGAAGATATATATGGATGGAAAAATGAATGACATGAGGCTTAATGGTGTGAGAGTGGAGGATGCATTGAATAGGACTGACTCCGGACAGAAAATCAATTATGGCAAGCATAATTGGGATAAGCCAAAAGAATAAAAAAAAGAATTTCCTCTTAATAGCAAACCAACTAAATTCCTAGACTTAAGACAATTTTAATACATTTAAAGGTTTCTTTCACTATCATCAATTTTCCAGATGAACCTTTCATTTTTCAAAATCGTTACCAAATCTCAAATATAGGGCTGTAAAATACAGTCAATGAGCATTCAGAGAATGAGCTGATTTAACCAAAAAGCTCCAGTTTCGGATGTGAATTCTACCACAAAAATGACAAAATGTCATTATGACAGCTTATCATTTGCATTAGGATTAACCCGTGGTTAAAAAACTTGAAAACATCTAACTGCAGATCTGGCACACATTGTTTGACATGAATGTAAGTTTGACACAAAATATCTGCAAAAAGGCAAATCTTATACATATCCAGCTAAAATGAGAGCAAATCATACACAATATCAGCTGAAATGAAAGTATCATACATGATAACCTCACATGAATGAAACTCAAATACGAATCAGCTACATTAATAATGATCATTCCATACGTGTAGACATTGTCTGACATGTATGCAAGTCTGGATTATAAGCATTGTACTACGTACTACTTTTCAACTCACATTATATTCATGATTTTCTTTTTTTTAGGAAACACAGATTACCGACCTGTGAGTTTCATTTACAAAGCCAGCGTGAATGAAATAGATCTGTGATTCAGATTTGTTTTCCTTCCTTATTCTTATTTTGCAAATAAAAAACTTGCATTAAAAGTCATATAGTTTTGTTTACTCAAAAGCTTATGAAAATTGAATTGCATGGCTAGAATTTTGAAGTGAGCATGTGCTGCATATGATTGAAAGCTTTACATTAAGATTTCCCAAGAACTTAAGGTGTTTTTTTCACATCTTAGACATGTCAAACAGTTCTTTCTGTTGGTTTTTTGTTTTTATACATTGTCAGTACAAGTGAGTCAAGAGATTGTTGGTTATCCATTGATCCTTTCAACCCTACCACAATGAGTTAAATCGCAGGTTTTCTGGACCCGAGATGTGTCAGGGCCTTTGCTTAGTAGTTTTGAAAGTTATAAGTCCCATAATTAGGCACCCATGTTATTTCACTTGTGCAAAAAATTCTTTTCTTAGCCAATGAGATGACATGGACTAAATTATTTCTAAACGTAATTCAAAATGGATGGTAGGTGGATAAAATAGTCTACTTACATGTTCAGTGAAAATATCTAAAACATAATAGGCATGAACTGAAGTTTGGCTGAAATGATGGTGATATTCACTGTGGTCTGGATTTGCACTGAAAGAAAAGAAAAATCAAAGAGGGGAATAATAACAGTAATAGTATGATATGCTCTTTGTAAAGTACAAAAGGAAAATGTTTTGATTCGATTATAATGCCTTTTGATTGACAAAAAACAGGAAAACCCCTAAAAAACTAGAACAACCCCCCCCCTACTCCCACACCAAAAAAAAAAAAAACCAACACCAAAACCCAATACTTTTCATTAGCACATCAAACACGTTTCCCTAAGCTGCTTTGTTTTACGCATCATGGATGGTAGACATGTAATGTTTTGATCATCACACCCGAGAACATTAGTCATGTTAAAATAAACATCAGCACATGTAACAGGACAGAGAAATCACAGAAGTGCCTGATTATATCTAATTTTTATTAATATATGTCTGGATACACAAGAAAACCCTTCAAAAGTTTATATATCTTGTTTTATGCTTTTAGGTTGTGCTAATCTATAAGAAGAAAAAGTTAAATATTTATTCTATCTTTCCAAATGTAGCAGTTTATGTTGGACACCACACCATTTCACACTTTATACAATACTTACACAGCATGTTCTACGTTTTCAGATCTACATTCATGAACAGTATTGTACCACATGGTTCACATTTCATTCACATGCACACTATGACAGGTTTGAAAGTTGGAAAGAAGACTTTTATAGCAGTGTGAAAAGTTACAGCATCAAGTGTTTGATCAGATTTTTAAAATGTCATAACGAGGGAATTCCAGACCTAATTCACAATTTTGTTGTAATGGAGACTGAATTATTTGTCTTTCAGGTACAATGAACCTCAGCTCAAAGAAATAGCAGTAAAATTGATGTTTGACTAGAGTTAGACCTTGCAAGAGATTGGGCCCATGACCTGTGACCAGATTTTCAGTGAATCCACACACATGAAAGACATTTTAGACAAAATAGCTACATGTATTTCAAACAGATTCCCTCTTTTTTTTTCTTAATGGGATGTATGCAAATTTTGTTGTAACAGGGACGTAAGTCTTCACTGGCGTCATGAAAGATCTCTTCTGGATTCCAGTCAGTTATTTTACCAAAGAGTTGAAACTCCAGAAATGAAAAGTGCCATTAGGGCTTTGAAAAATGAAATGATTTTATTTACATAAATGAGAAAAATAAGATTTATTCAGAGATTATTTTGAATGCATGAGTTTACCACTTCAAAACTGATGCCACTAACCCCACACTTATTTATGTAGAGGTACAAAAATAGAGGTCTTATACTATTTAAACTGGGGTCAGCAAATTATAATTGCACAGAATATCAACAAAAGGAAACATTTGAAATAATTCAACTCATACTGTTGAGTCTCAACAAAGGTTACAGAAAACATTTCTTGTGATTGTAGAGTCAAATGGTAAATTGTAAGCTGTACTGAAACTATCGGGATAACTTGACGGGATCAAAGTGCTGGTTCTCTTCTTTGCAGAAAGAGCCAACAAAAATTATGCGTCTTGCACAAACTGACAACCTTCTTTGTCGAAAAGATAAATCTTAGATTGTTTAATAAACCTTTTATCAAAAGCCTTTTGCCTTTTTTTTTGTTATACTTGTGCACCAAACTAGGTTTTTATCCTGAAGTTCTAAGATCATTGGTGAGCAGTTCTGGACTCTTAGTGACAGGAAGAAAAAAGTCTCTAAATCAACAGCAATAAAGTCACATCCTGAATATGGGCTTAAAATTCTTCATTTACACCAATAGAACCTTTATACTATGTGAACAACTAATCAGCGCTAGAATTAAATCCATCTAATAGCTATATGAGTCGTTATAAGGAAATAATTTAATTATCATGCAATACTTTCTTTCCATTTTCAAGAGCATAGATACTCTTTATAAAATCTTTGTAGCATTACCATTTTTAAGCTCAACAATGTATATTTGAATGTTAATATCATTTCCCTATCACAAACAAATATAGAATGATATGAAATATGAAGTGAATGCACATTCTCTTCACAAACTGTTTTCTTCACCTTACTTTTTACCATTACAAATTATTTCCCAGGTCATCACTCACATCACCAAAGATTATTTTTTTTATATAGATGGCAATTTTCTACACAGAAAGTATGATTATTTGAACTAAAAGTCATGTTCACATACAAATTTAGGCACAAAGTTATATATTACCACATACTCAAGACCAAATAGGAGTGTACTACTTGGGAGATATTTTCCATAAAATGACCAAGATTTATAATTTTAAAGTTTAGCGATGCTAAAAGTATTGCAATAAAAGTAACCATTACAAATTTCACAGAAAATGCTTGATATGTATGTAAGTTACAGCTGGAAAATAAATTCAAATGGCTGCTTTTCAGTGCTTGGTTGTTTCTTTCCTTGTATTTTGTTTTCAACTTTTACAGTTTCCACTTTCTTTCATTCATATTTTTTTTGTTTGTTTGAAAACCAGTGAGGCTATTTTGAAAAATTTAAAACCAAAGTAAAATAACATTAACCACTTTTTAAAAAATAGTAAATTAGTTTAAATTTCAGATTAGAAAATAACCTTTCACAAATTCTTTTCAGCTAATACTTCCCCCTTTATGTTTCTATTGATTAATTGATTGTAATTAAGGGCCAGCACATCCCATAGGGACCCCCCTTTAGGTAATTAATAATAAGGATATACAAAGACCATAACAACAGCACATTTAGCTTTTTTTTCCAGAAGACCAATCACCAAGAAGGCAAAAGCAGCTTGAATATGGAATGCATTAGTCAGTCAGTTGTCCCTTATTCTGTTGAGAACTTTTAAGTAGAAATGAAAATGCGAGACTTTATTCTACTAGTTTATCATATGGCTTTAACTAAATCTCCATTTCTCACTCTAATTTGCCATGGTAAAACACTGATAAAAGCATTATGTTTAGCTCTTTGCATTCTAATGAAGATTCAACTATGTTGAAATTGCAACTTCAGGGAGGGAAATAAGCGCTCCATGCAAAAATCTTACTAAACATATGGGGTAAAATTCTTCTGTCCTGTATTTTTTTACTCTGTTTCTTTCATTGTCTTTTCTGATGCCATGGCTTGTAGAAAGGGGTTAAAAAGAGAGGTGAAATAGAGTACTGTTGAAAATGTAGAATAAAATAGTACTGGCGAAGTGAAAAAACAAACAAAACACCCAATAAACTTAGGATGTAAAGTAAGAAGAGGAGACTCTTTTATGGACGTTTTCATAAATTCATTTTACAATCACGAGACAACACCTTGCAGAAGATGACAGGGAGATACAGGCAACCAAGTCTACACAGTATGCTTCTCATTCTACAAGAATATTACCTTAGCTCATTTTCATAAATCTTTTCTTTTTCTTCTTTTGTTGTGCTTTCTTTTTTGTATGGCATTGGTCTACATATAATTTTTCAACTAGATAACCATGCATACCATTCACAACAAAACTGAATCAACAGAAATCAATTCATATCATCCACCATCCAGCTAGACTCCCGCTATGGGGCAGACATACAGACATATGTAGGTACTGTGTTAATTTTGTGATAAAGTTTGAGGTATGAGCATGCTTATAAAGATGGAAGGTGGAGGCACTTAAAAAAAACAAAACAAGACAAAAAAGGCCAGAGCAGGACTTTAACTTCAAGCAAACTGGTCGAAATGACAAGAAGAGAAGACCAAAATTATCCACTTTAGCACGAGACTTCCTAAATATAACGATGAGAAAAGATTTCCAATCATAAGTTATTTGAATAATACTATACATTGCACAAGACAATACAGAGAGCAAATTTCATAAATGGCAACTTTTTGGCTGAAAAGAAGCAAGACTTCATCCTCCCACCCCTCTCTCCTTCACATTTTTCTCTCCCTCCCTTCTCTCTCTCTGACTCTGTCTATCTGTCTTTCAGTCAGTCAGTCAGTCAGTCAGTCTGTCTGTCTGTCTGTCTCTCTCTCTCACACACACACACATAGAATAACGTTAAAAGAAAAATTCATTTCAGAGTGAAAAGGAAAAAAAAAGCAAATAAACACTTTGAAGAAATGAACAACTGATAAACTGAGAGGCTTTCTATGTAACGGAGTAAAAAAAAATTTATCACTACCTTTCCTTCTTTTGTCCCACTACTGCAATCGTTTCTTTATTCATACTTCCAGGAGGAACTTTTTTTTTTCAACTTTCAATAATAATACAACCCTATCTTTTCATTTCAAAACAGTTTAAAAGGATTAATCTTCAGATTTCTTTGGATGAATTCTTGTTCTTTAATTTCAGTACCGCTTGATAATTTCTTGAGTGCATGCCTTGGGCATAGAAAACCTAACCCTGAACAAAAAATTAAAAAAGGGGTTTTATGAAATTTCAAGTTTTCATCTCCACTTTGGAAACTGGCAAAATTTCAAGACATTGAATTGTAATGGTGAGATGAAAATAAGGCAAATATATTAGCAGAATTTTTCAGCCGTGTGTTTACCATTGAACCGGACGTTGATAATGGCTGGGAGGAAGTATGTATTAGCAAAGAGAGAACAAAGATGTTACTATCAATCTGAAAACTAACAAAATGACCTGACAAAGTACTCCTTAAATTTTGAAGGAATTTTCCCGAGAACTCGCCAAACAATTGATAATTTTAGTATTCAACAAATCCATTGAACAAAAACAAGTAACAGAAGAATGGAAAAAACACAAATTAGTGCTCTTTTAAAGAAAGAGACAAAACTTTTGCAGGAAATTGTAGACCTGCGAGTCTTAAATCTATGCAAAACGATGCAGAAAATAATAAGAGTCCATAAAATTGAGCACTGACATAAATTATTTCCCCACAATATGGATTCATGTATGGTCGATCAACAGCTTTACAACTCCTCCTCTGCAGGCAATAGATATATGGACTCATTTTTTGGCACTAGATAATGGAGCATCTACAAACTGCGTCCGTATGGATTGCCAAAATACGTTTGGCATCGTACCTTCCAAGAGATTGTAAAGTAAGTTAGAACCATATGGATTTGGACTGGATATCATTGAATGTAATGGGCAGAAAGTATTATCTGTGTGGAAGGAAGCAGCAAGAAGTAGTCAATGATGAGTACTCCAAGTGTAGGGATGTAACATCTGGAATCCCTCTGGGATCAGTTTTGGGCTGATCGATATTTGTAATATGTATAAATGATCTACCAGACATTGTCACAGCTCCTGCCATTCAGCAAAAAAAAAAAGTGAACACACTGGGCAGTCATAGCCCATAGAAATTTGAAATCTCATCACAACAACAATTGACCTGAAGTGTGGCCAGTTCAGCAAATATATATATATTCACCTCAATGGATGCATTGAGAAGGCGGAGGTGGGATTTCTCAGATAAAAATAAACAAATAAACCAAAGACCAAGAATGATTCGTAACTGTGATATTTCTTAAATGTGTTAGGATCGTAGCTAATTCTGAATACCGGCATAAGTTTTCTTTTGATGATGATTATATAATGTAATAAATGATTTGAGAACAACATTGTAAAAAAGACAGAATTTACTGTAAAGCTTTGACACATGTCAATCAATAGATGTCAGATAAAAATCAGGCTGCAAATAAGATAAAATGTGAAATATGACTGACAACAGACAATTCCTACAACAAATTCAGAATTGTGATGCAACAATAAAAAAGAATTAATGAAATAGTTCACAGGTGTGTTTTTTCTTTCTGTTCTTTTTGAAGGGATAAAAGGAATACAGAAAAGACTCATGTACTTCACCACCATTCACGAGACACAGACAAAAGGAGGGAATAAAAGTTATAAAAGAGCAAAAGCTAGTCACCCAACTGCTCCTCCTTAGTCACATTTAGGGCATACGTTATGTTATATCCTATAGTTTCCTCTTTCTGGAATTTTCCTGGAGCTAATAACCAAACTTCTCGGATCATTGCGCACAAAATGAATAGTCCACAAGGTACTGTGTTTGGGTTGTTTTAAAAAAAAAGTAAACGAGGTTGCATTATAAAATGTTCATTTATCTTGAGCTTCAAGGAAAGAATTATCCTTACAATTTTGTACGTTTCAAATTCATACTACTTTAGAAAGATATTCTGCATCGCTTTACAAAGTTTCTGAAGAATTGTCAAAAGTCCATAATCATTCTTGGATATGGGCAATGATGCAACAAGTGTTAAGGAAGAGAATGGCAGGCAATGACCACAAGGATGAAGCCAAAGCCATCACTTATGAGCTGTAACTTGGAAAGAAATTTGTTCTTGGTGTTGATAATCTTACACAAGGCAACAGACTTTGATTAGTAGATGGCTTTAGCAGGCAGACGTCGTAAGAGTGGCTAATCATGCAATGATGAAAGGAAAAATCAAATATGTATCCGAATGTCAAGTTTTCCCTTACATATTTTCAGCATTGTTGTTTTGTTTCAGCTGCATTTTTTTTTTTTTTTTGTAGTGTTGGACGGAGATAGGTGAAATGGAGCCGTCATTAGAAGTTAAGTGATGATGCAACTTATCAGACTGAGATGCAATTATGCTTTCAAAACAGACCCCAAAACATATGATATTATGGTAACCTCTTTGGACACTGATGTAAAACAGTCACCTTCCAGTTAAACCACTAGTATATCAACCACACTCCCACTAATGATAAACTGGTAAAAAACCACAATGACTTCAATGATAAAGTAGGGATAAACAACAGACGATATGGGAAAGCCATGGGAAGACAGGGACTGAGAACAATGAATGAAAATGGATAACTGTTTACTGACTTGTGCTCAAGCAATAGGCTTATCATTGAGGGAGCATCTACAAGAAAATCCACCTAGCCACCTGCATATCACCACACTAGTATACATACAATCAGATTGACCATTTCTGTGCTTAGCGATTTATTGTCCAATAAAAGATACTGCTCAAATGACAAGAGGGTACTCCACAACACAGAGTAAATTATGATGTGAACCTTTTACAGGACCAACCGAGGAAAGATGGATTTATTCTCAATCTACCAAATCACTTCAAAGCCCTAACAAATTTGTAGGACAAATGTGTTGAAGACTGAGCACAGTCTGGACATCAACCTGCATGGATAGTCTTGAAAGGAAAATGTGTCACCATGAAGACTGGATCACTACCAAAATCATCACAATGATAGGCAAAAGGACGGGAAAAAAAACAAAAAAACGAGAGCCACCAAGATAACAGCATAGAATAATTACTCACAGATCAACAAAAAAGTAAAGAAATGTGTCAAGGCATTTAATGGAAACTTTTTTGAGGCAAATGAGGTCTCATCAAGTTAATTACAGTTCTGAGAAAAATGAGCTGGCTGGCGCATAGATTTTTACAGTTTTTAGAAAAATGAGCTAGCTGGCACAACGATAGTTTTAAAGTTTTGGGATAAATGAGGGGGCTGGCATCTGGATATTAAAATCTAGTTTTGAAATAAATGAGGTAGCACCAAGATATCTACAGTTTTAAAATAAACATAGTGGCCCCCTGACATCAACAATTTTGAAACAAATAAGTGACACCGTGATGTGTACTGTTTGGAGATAACCCAGGTGGCACCAAGGCACTGTCACTTCTGAGATAAAAGAGGCCAAACCAAGCTTTGTACAATCTTGAGGTAAATGAGGCAGCAATAAGCTATTTGCAGTATCGAGACAATCAAGGTGACACCATGATATTTAGAGCTTTAAGCAAATTGAGGTGTCTTCACGATATTTACAATTTTGAGACAAACGGGGCAGAAACAAGTAACCTGGCACCAGGTTTACACCAGTTTGAGTCATGGCAAGACATCAGGCAGGCTATTTACTTCTATGAGGAAAATCAGATGGCATTTAACTATTTATGACTTTATCGCAAATAATGTGGCATTAAAGCTTTTTACTACTTTGAGACATCTGGAAGTGGCCCAAGCTATTTACATGCTAAGGCATATAAGAAGATAGCACCAGGCTGCTCATGGTTTTCAAGCAAATAAGATGGTACCCTAACGAATTATAGCATTGACACAAATGAAGTCGGGCCAAGCATGTACTGCTTTGAGACCATGAGTGTGTGGTGTGTTCTTACAATAAACAGACTTCCTCCATTCTAGGCCTGGGGATGTTACTTTGTGCAAATTATACCTGCAGATAAGATGTTAAGCAAGCATTTGGAATCTGATTCTGGGTCTTGAAGGCTTTAAAATGTGCGAAAGAAATATAGTAGGAGAGGCGAGTTGGCTGACTACCCTGAGCAAGAAATGATATAAGAGTTTCAGCAGTGACTGACTAGCATTTGCCGAGTAATTTCAAGTACTTACAGCAACTTAGATTTCATTTTCTGTTTGACTCTGAGATACAATAAAATGGTAATGACAATGACATGAAGAGTTGATGAATAAAAATAAATAAATAAAGGAAATGGGAGGGAGATAGGAGAATTAAGAGAAAGAGTAGACAACTTCACAAAGCTGAATCATGTTTTTACATTTTAACAAAGGATGCTCTTTATGGTTGTTTAAGTCCTACAAAATGATGATGAATGGTGATTGAAAAAAAAATACCAACAAAAAACCTGTTACAATCCGACTTAGAGATGGATAGAAATTACTCTTACTATTATAACATCATTAAAAAAAATACCTTCATTCTTTAAGAAATACGAATGCATTTATCCTTTAATGAAAGTACTCACTTCTCTCTCCTTCTCTTCTCAGTGTATACACATAATTAACAATTTTTCTTTAAAGTTTTTTTTTTGTCATATGGTAAGCAAATTGAAGGGGAATACTACGATCAGATACTTTAATAGGAAATGATGTACACTTCACTGAATATGGCCTTAATAATATGGTAGGCAGAAAGATAGATAGAAATGACACTGATACATCTAGTTGAGTAGATTTATAGTTTAGTGAGCTTTTTTTATTATCACCAAAGTGTAACTTCTTTGAATGAAATAGGAAAATTTGATGAATTTGAAAGAACATGAAATTGGTCAAGAGCAAAATTTCAATCCCAAACAATCTGAAATTCATAAGAAGCTGAAGTGAAAAAAAGGCATAAGCAAAATTTTTCAATTAAACAAGAAAAAACATTTTTACCATCGGATTCCAATTTAAACCTATGTTTGCCTCTTTTATTCGTTCTCAAATAAAAAATCATCATAGAATTTCATTTCGTATCAATATATGCCTCTTCTATTATTTTTAAATATCATTTTCTTTGTTTCTTATTTCCACAAGCCACAAAAGAAAGGGTTTTTCAAAAGCAGTTTCCTCTGAATTTTACCTTAAATATTGTCGCAAGATAACTGGCATAAAAAGGACCATGGGTAATGGGTAGATGTGCACGTTTTTCAATTGCCAAGGAAAAAAGGGAAGAAATAGTTAAGAACAATCAACAGAGAAACACTGTAAAGTCAGGGAGGTGAAAGAAGAATTCAAGGCGAGACACACCATTAACTCTATTTAATTAATAACACAGTAAGGAGATAAGGAGGAAAATCAAAACTTTATCCAAGGAGATGCTTGGATGAGCAGAGAATTACAAGATCTGACTGACATGGGATCTTAAAACCTTTAATAATGCAACTGATGACAATAGTTATTCCAAATGGGACAAAGAAGGATTTGTATATGATGAAAGGAAGATATCCAAAAATGGATACATTTAAGGAAATAACAAATGAAATATAAAAAAGAATCCACAGTTTGGTCAGGGTACACAGGAAAAAGGATTCAATATGCATTTCTATCATGAGGATTTGATGACAGAACATAATGAAACAATTCCCGAACGAGGAGCAAGAGTTTACACCTGCTAAAAACAAAACAAGAATTACATTCAGAACAACTGGATTTGACAGAAAAAGAAGATAACAGTAACAGATTGACAAGTGGGTATTTACAAGTAGACAAAAATAAAAGAAAATATAAAATCCATACAGATACACGTATATCGGGTAAGCCAAAAAACAACGCAGGACTTTGGATGTCAATAAAATAAAAAATATCCAACAAAAATTGGTGAAAAATTATAAAATTTAAGAATAATTCAACATTTCATTACATATCAAATTTCACAAGAATCCATAGAGCAATTTTCAAATAATTGCCTTTCAATTAAAGATGGTTTGAAAAAAAAACTACTGAAAGGAAAATCGGCAAACGTTCTTACAGTTTTGCCTTAATTCTTCAAGTGATCAGTTGAGCTACCGCGTTGAGTAATAACACTTCTGATGTTTTTCTTCTGGGACGATATTGCTGACTGTATCTCGTCGAGGCTGATGTCTTGCTGGCACTCTTTTATTTTGGTTTTTTTTGTGTTCTGAGAAAGGGGTGAGCTGATTTCTGTAAACTTTTTCTGATAGTGAATTCCAAATGGCATAGTTAATTGGATTCAAATCTGTGGATTGGGATGGCCATTCATACTCGGTCATGGAAGTGATGTTGTTGTCCCATAAAAATTGTTGCGTTGCCTGACTAGTGTGTGATGGTAGACCGTCCTGTTGAAAAATAAAGCCTCCTTCTGGATCGATGGTGACAACTTGGAAGCAACTTGTCACGAAGCAGATTAATTTTCTGAGTTTACTCTTGTTTCCCTTACATCCATGACATAGACATCAGTCTTGTATCTCTTACAAATGCCTGCAGAAACCATCAACTTTTTGGAAAAACGAGATGACTCATGATATATTCTGTCAAGATGAATTTCTGTTTTAACACTTTCTGGCATTTAATTCATCTATATTTTTGATTTGGTTGAAATTGAATTTGTCCAGTAAATTTCTAGACTGCTTGAACCTTTTTTCTTTCACAGCATCTGACTTTTGGCTCGTTCTTATCCTTCAGTAAGCTTTTAAGTCTAAATCTTTCTTAATTATACACCTCACAGTTCTGATATTCAATTCACTGGCTATCTTGCGTGCTGCTTTGTGGGTTCCAGGAGAGTCCACCTGTGATTGAATAAATTAATCTACATAGTCTATGTTGGCATTTGTTCTGGCTGACTTTGGTCTACCACTTCCAACTTTTCTGGCAACTGACCCGGTTTCTCGAATCTTCATAAATTTGTTTATGGAATTTTTGTTCCAGTTTTTGTTTGGGGGCTCTTGAACAATTTTTGAACCACCCTAGCCTTTTCTTGAAATAAATTATCCATGTCGATTTTGTCTTCTGGGTTCAAAACCATTTTAATTCGTGATTTAGATCCATCTAGAATTTAGATCTAAAAGCTTTAGGTCTAGAAGGACGATTTACGTTAGATCTTTGAAGAATGTGATGAAATCATGCAGAAAAAGGTTTTAAATCAAATTAAATTGTAAAACATGAATTGTTTGACCTTTTACCAGAAGAAATATTCAGTAACAGTATTCTTAAGTCGTCTGCTCTCATTGAAAATTTGTGGGTATTGAAGTGTGAACATGACATTAAAAGTTATCAGTAATGACATTGTTGCCTTGAGCCAGTCAGCACAAGAAATCTCCCGATATTTAGTCCATTGGTAGCATTATACTTGAAATTTGACCCCATCTTTATGTCTTAATAAATATTTCTAATATTTGTCACACTTATAATATTTGTCATACTTATGTAGAAATGTTTCGAGACCTACGTCAATTGTCAATGTATTCCATAATTGGGATAGGGAAATATCGAGCATCAAAAATCCAATGCCCTGTTTTTAGGCCCACTTGATATACATACATTTGATGAAGACAATATGAAAAATTGTTGCTAGGGACAAAAAAGGACTGGACAAGGCAAAACCTTCAAACATAAATTTAAAATAATTGACAATTGGAGAGTACGCAGCTGTTCTTTGGGGTCTTTGGGGTTTGGGTTTGTTTTATTTAGACAAACTTTCTGACTTAGTGCCGACTTAAATTCAGCGCAATGTCACCAAAAAAGGTTTCTGCAATCAGTCTATATTGTTCACTGTTGGTCAAATTAGAGATCATTAAGATATATTGATACTGGTCACACCTTAAGTGGAAGTAAATATGAAACCTCTCCCACCGAGAAAAATTAGACATAAACCAGTTCAGATGGTTCAAACATGTCAACAGAATGGATGAAGAGACAGATAAATCAGTACACAATGCTAAAACTGACGGTAAGAGGACCAGAGGCAGACCTCGCAGAGAGTGGGAAGACAAAAAAGAGGCACTTAAAAAAAGAAACTGGTCCTTCATAGATAACGTCAGAGCAGGGACGGCTGGAGAGGGATCATCTCAATAACCAAAAGCCCCATATATCGAAAGGTAGAATGGAAGTTTGATAAAGTAAGAAAGAAAGGATGGCTGTAATCAGAATGGTCAATATAGTTGTTTGGACTGTTGGGCTTATTCTGTCACTAGTTGGGAATGTCTGAGTTGTCTATGGGTCTGAAATTGTGCACGCTGTACAAATATTAAAGTCTAACTTCATAAATTCATTCAAAATATTTTATGTTTAAGGACTGGGCTCAAGCTTCCTAACAGTCTAACATTTGTATTTCGCAGATTTGCAAAAACTCCCATGGCCAGTTAAAAGTTGTGAAATGGGTCAGCTGTTCAGAATTGCCATATCCCATCTTAATAAACAAAAGGAAAACAGAAAAGCTTATGACGATGTGAGGGAAAATGAAAAAAATAGTTACAATACAAGACACAACAGGAAGAGACCACCTTGAAATGGTTGACATACAAATCAAAGGATAAAAGTGAAAGTGAAGAATTGAAATGAACACAATGGACTTATCAAATACAAATCTTATGATGTAGCAAATTGTAGCAGCTAAATTACCTAGGAGATACCTTACAAAGAAAACAGACTGTAATAAAATCAGTTTGCAATAATTTGTATAAATATCTTTTCTTGGGGATAACAAAATTGGAAAACTTGGATGGTTGGGACTTCAGACTTATGCCTGTAAGCCAAATCCCAGGATCATTAAAATATCATAGAAAGTCTCAAGAGGGCCTTTTTTTTATGGTTTCCCTCTCTCGACCCAGGATTTCAATGGTTACCCTTTGATCCTGGTTAGAGAGAGGGAAACCTCTGCTGGCAAGCAAAAGATTGATAAAAAGGTTTCTTGACCAGAAAGTGATAAATGTCATCCTTTCCATTCAATGCTATAGAAACCCAAAAAACAATAGCACATGCTTTAGAAATATCCATGGCCTCAAAGCAACTCTCACTGTTTTGTTTTCATGGGTGAGGACAAAAACATTCTCTTTTCTTTTCAGTGTTTTTGTCACGGATTTCTTTTTTTAAATGAAAATAAACGGCTGAAATGAAAATGTCACTATACTCAGCTTGGAAATGTTGATAGCAAGTTACTGTCACCCGCCAAATTCAAGCTAAAACATATAATTTTGTGCCAAACGAAAAGAAAAGACAAAAATAATTGGCAGTTGTGTTTTGTCCAAAAAACAAATGTTTTAAGAAAAAAAAAAAGAAAACTTTTGTGCTTAACAATTCACCAACTTTGGCATTTTACATCAAAAGCAAAATAAAAAACAAAACTTCTGTCAAATAAACAGCAACAACAGCAAGCTGAGGAGGGCTTACCTGTTCACTGCTTTTCCACGAAGCAAGCTATGGTAAGAACAAGCTGCTAAGTGATTCAGGCTCCATTATGAGACACACTAGGAGTGCTCAGAGCACCAATGCTAGGGCAGGGTTCACAAATGCTATCAATCAAGTCTATCAATCATTTGCTCTGGAACTTTATCTTCCTTGCTCAAGTAAGTGTATCCATGAGTATTAACAATTTTTCTTTTTCACAAATAAGTACTCACCATTAATAAAAACAAAAACAACTAAGTCTCTTCTTTAACGTTTACTTCACAATACATCAGATCTATGATAAAAGATATAACAAAAAAGGGAGAAAGGGATGTTTTCCTTAATAAAACTTGGTTGGCATGTCTTTGATGACAATCTTTTTTCCTTATCAAAAATTTCTGAGGCTTGTACTTTTTGTCATGAACCTCCTCTAGACTCACAGTACATTGATCTCTAACCCATAGGGCAAGGGTTTCGTTCCAATAAAATCACAATATAAAGACCCTTCCCAAACAATGGCCCTCTATTAGCATTCTTTTTTCTTCTCCTAAATAAAGGCGTGCGGAGACAACAATGTATTCTATCTAACATGTTATGCTACAAATTTATTTACTGAAAATAAAAAAAACCCAAAACCTAAGGCAGTGCTAAACAAGGCAAGTCTACAAAATTATACTACCTCCGCAAATCACCTCGCCTTATGCAGCTAACAAAGTAAAACAACATATTGATTTGGGGTAATAAAAACCAACTAATATGACTTTATAATGCCATAAAAAAGTGCTATAAAGGTGAGAAAATAAAAAATTCAAATGTTTAAGTCCCTACCAAAATTTGAGCACAAAGTTAACAGGAAAGAATGTTAGATTCCCAGAGAATTCTGACTAATAATACACAAGTACTCACATCATCCCTAAATAGCCAAAACCATTGACTTCAGTCCTTGCTTGACATTTTTTCATAAAGAATCTCTTACAGAGGACAAATGCTGTAATTCAAACATCTGCATGTTTATATCTTAGAACTATTTCTTCCAAAGTCTACTGTGAGACAAAGCCCTTATCACAATGCTGATCAACAGCTGACCTAAAGCTTTATCAGTTACAATGGATAAAGAATTTATATTAGGTGCATCAATTTATGACTGTTCTCATTCACAAATAAGCATGGGTCTACAACAAGGTCCTCCCTTGCAAATCATCTGAAAATCATCTACTCTTGGGGTAATATTTCTATCCTTGTATATAATTTGTAAAACAACCAAATTGTTAATAAAAGAACTGGTGTTGTCTTAATTTGATTTTCTGACAATTTTCAAGCCTTATTGGGGACAAAAAGAGGAGGGGGTGAGGTGCTGCTGCTGCTGTGATACAGAGTTTCCTGCATATGCTCATCGTTAACTTTCTTAATTGTAGTACATTTAATAGCAAAGTGTTAAAATTACATGAAAAATGTATTTACTCCTCTACACTCATCTTTTTTCTTTTTAAATAGGAATATTGCATTTACAAATGGATCAGCTCTGCCAATCCATCAAATTGTTAGTTTAAGATGTGTTGAGAATATGAAGAGAAATTGCAATTATCAAAAATAAGTCTTTCCAAAGTGATTAGAAAAATAAATACAATATATGCCAAAGAAAGTGAAATTTCATACAATCTTGAAAACACTGAGAATTCAGCCTACTGCATTAGAATTAATGTCAAGATGTGAATTAAAGAGAGAATTTTCCATTTTGAAATATATTTTTGATTAGATGTAAAAAATTGTGTCCACAGTTGTTCCTTTTGCACATGTATAATTGAAAAAATAGAAATCTTTAAAAAAAAAAGTATTTAGCAAAGAAAGGCTAGAACAATACAGAAGTAAGAAAGTACAACTGTAAGGATATAGAATATGTGAGATAAAAGGAGGTATACATTTTAGTGAAAAACATAATTATTAATAATGGAATACAAAAAAAAAGATGATGAAATTTGCTAAAGCATTAGTAAAGTATGAGCTATTAATAACATAGTCAAATCCTTTCTGATCATGCTAAAATAAATTTTTAAAAAAGGAAAATAAAGAAAAAAGAATAACCCAAAAAAGGGAAGTTTCTACATTGCAGTGACTACATTCTCGTTAAATCTAAATAGTGAATGTCTATTCCATTAACACATCAAATTAATTTCTCGGCAAAGTTCAAACATTTAGTGATTGTAAGAGGTGAGATAACAAAATGAGCCACAACAATTGCATTGCTTCTCGTGTTTTGTGAAAATGTTTTCTATTCTTACCACATTATCCTTATTAAGCACAGAAAGTGCTTTAAAAAACGGGAGTTGTGGACATGTTTATTCAGGACGGATTGTAGACCTTCTCACTTAGCTGCTTTTGTCTGCTTTATAGCTTATCTATTGTATTCTATGTTTGGTTTGACGTTTCCATATGTAAAGTACAATAGAATCTTGATACAACATATTGCCTTCCTACAATTAAATAAGTATCCTGTAGCTGAGGTCCGCCGTAGCTCTGGTTCGAAGAAAATGTCTTTCATTTCCATTGGACAGAGGAAACCAATAAATGGCATACACCAAGCTCCAGACCTTACCATTATCATTGTATTTGAAGTTACAACGTGGGATAATTAAAGTAAAGTTTACCCTCAAGGCATGATGATAACCCGCAAACTGTTGGGATGTTTATAACTAAGGATGCGACTGCGAATGGTGCCTTTATGCAGCAATAAATTCCCAGTCATGGACATTACAAAGACTGAGTGAAGACACGCGGGCTAGGTGTGAACATCTGTTTAGTGCACACGGTGAAAAGTACCAATGCAAACTTAAAAACATGTCCATGTTATGTAATGAAAGGGTTTTGGTTAAGAGAGGCTCCATTCTGCTTTTGGGGAAAGAAATTATGTTGTAAAAGGGTTTTCAGAGAACCGAAAATAGTCTGTTACATTGAAAAGTACATTCTAAAAGACTTTGTTGTGGACAGGATCATTTATGAAGAAAAATGGGCTTTGGAGCTTGCGACTTCAAAAAATGTACTTTGCAGCATAGTATACGTTTTAATAGAGGTATGTCATACCGAGATTTTACTGTACTGTGGTTCAATAGTATTTCTCTCTTTCATGGCAACTAATACTGAACGTGTTACGCTTCTCCAAAATGTTCAAAAGTATGCAGGGCCCTGCATCATTGCTTGTAACAGATTTTGATTGCTAAATTTTAAAAGTTAGCAAAGACACAGTAATGGGATTAAGGTGCACCTAGATTTACATGTTTAAGGCAGTCTAAGTATCTCTCTCTCTCTCTCCACCCCCCTCCCCCCTCTCTCTGTCGCTTTCTGACACACACATACACATAAACACAGAGGCATAACATACCATATAACACATACATGGGCCTTATCTGCTAATTATGTGCCAGCTCCTACTGTTAAGATCTATATCTCTACAAGTTTTGGGGTTTTACAAAACTTTTTTAGGGGAGGAGTGGATTTGGGTACTTTCAGATTGGTGATAGTGTCTAAGCCTGATCATGTCATCAAATATTTCAATTTAACAAGACTTTTGAAGCTTGTTTCCATCCATTAACACATTTATTTATTCTTTTTAATGACTTGAGCCCCATCCACCCCAAAACTTGAAGAGTGCAGTTAATACAGTTGGTGTGGATAATAAGGATAATGTGGTTTTCACATCGGAATCAACATTCTGAAAAATGACTACAGCGTGAAGAAACTTGTTCCCCTAAGATATAAATACATAAACACTGCAAACACATTGCTTTCATAAACAGTTTTGCTAAACATGTATGTAATTTCATTCATGTTTTGAATTTCTGCAGTGAACGAGCCCCTCAATGAGCTGAGAATTTTGATTTTTCACAAAGTCTGGATGGAAACATTCACACGTGATGATGGAATAGAAACACTAGCAGATCATATGTAAGCTATCAGGTTCTGTTGCAGGTAACGTTCGGGTATCAATCCTTTAGTTAAAAGGCAAGGAAGGATTTCAATCAATATTTGTAGTCAATTTTAGTTAAACATCATATATTCCTCATAAATAAAGTGAGAAAACAGACCTCAAACCTTTCCTTCCACTTTCTAGATTCCCCCCCCCCCTGATTTTGATGTGATTTTAATACATTTTCCCAACTCTTTCCAAACACAAAGTCACTCAGTGATAAGTGTAAGAATCAGTGTTTTGCACATAATGACATATGGGTTGTACATGAACCTGATGGCGAATTAAAAAAAAAGATTTACTTTGTTGGTAGCTTGTAAAGATATCCTCTCCCTTCACTGCTCCAAACAATGACTCTATCTACACTCAGGAAATCACCACCAATCCACCTCTCACCCCGTCGGCTGGATTCTGAGCATAGCAAGGTGAAATCGCTAGCATCATAGATCTGCATGATAGAAAGGAGTATTTCTGTCTTTAAAAATATTTTTTAAAAAGAATTTACAGAGAATTTTCTTCAACGGAGTACTTCCAATGAATTCTTGTTATGAAATAGGAAATAAGGATATGAATATAGGAAATGTGGGGAGAAAAAACCTGGCCAATGGATGTAGAGTATTGTTTACATGTGAATATACTGCTACAGGGATTGTCAAGTACAAAACATACTACGTGATTAACTCTTGACTTTTCACATCTTACTTGCTAATCAAGGAACATATTACATAATCCCTTTAAACAAGAGACAAAGGGACAGGTTGATCTTGACAGATTAACAAAGTACAAACAAAGCAAGGAAATAAACACGCTCTGTCAAACGCTGCATAAAAATTAATGACATGTCAAATCTAAAAAGAAAAATTAAACTAAAGAAGATGATTAAACATTTGATGAATTGCAATGTGCATCAAAAATGCACTGAGAACACATAAATCTTCATCTTGAAGACATCATCTTCTTGCAATATGCGAGGTGGCCTGAGAAAACCCGACAGATATCGCTAAACCTAGTTTTGAGAAAGGGGCGCTTTCATGGGAAAATCTGATGGTTGGTCAATTTTCACTTTTTGACTGAATCAGATTCTTCAATTATTTTTACACCTTTTCATGGAAAGATTTTGTGGAATATTATCAAAAAGTATTTTAAAAAGATTTTTTTCAGGAACCTATTGATCAAATAATTGCGTAACATCAGCAAAAAAAAACCCCCAATAGCAATGACTCTATAATGGCCGCATTTGTGGCGGGTTTTTCTCGACATAAACTAGCACTATTACACATCAAATTAAACATTATTTTTGGCTCTTTCTCTTGCTGGTGAGTGCGCATTGATATAATTCAACTATAAAAAAATAGACAAATAGCACATCTCCAAACTGAATGAGGCTGCATGTGCAAGACAGAGTGCTAAATTTGAGCCTGGTTTTTAACCCCATCTGACCTATAGGGGACCAGAGAAACCTAGTGCGCTTCAATAAAGGACATTTGCTCATTTTAAATTAGATCTCTGCACCAACAGATGAAAAAACAATATGTAATTAACTAATCTTTTTACTCGTCATCCCGTTACTACGCCTGGCTTCCCTCGGAACAAAATGGTGTACAAACTTCGAATCGAGCTGCTAAGGCAGACTGGCGAACTTCAACACACTCCAATTGCCTTTATTTGATCAACCTACAGCATCTGGATGATAACAAATATTACATTTTTTGATTCATGAAGGCTTCAATTTTCACGTCTGGACCAGTGATGACTCTCACAGATCTACTGATGCCTCTGATTCTAGAGTCAGGATTGTCAGGTCTCACTTCCTCTCCTACTTGGCAGCTTCCAATTACTGCTGTCACTTCGCTGCATCGTAAGGTACGTGCGGAGATTAGCAGGTAAAATTCTGAACTTACAACTAATATAGATTAAATCTAATGGCCAAGAGTATGTATTATTGACATAATAAATTTATAACCACTAATCATATTATAGATTTACTTTTAAGATCTGAACTGCTTACGGTAATCAAAAACTAGATCACTGTCAGTACTGTCACTGTCATCTACTTTCACTCTTTCTAACATCAATCATTTATCGAACTACACTGAACAATTGACCTGTAAAAGTAGACTTTTTATGTAAATATATTTCATACAAGATTATTCTAATTATTTCTTAGCTTAGTCCTTACCTGTTTGATAAAAAAATGGAATGAAAAAAAACAAAGTGAATTAAAAAGAAAATAATTATTAATCTCCTTATTTTCTTCTCAACAGTTGAACCAGAGTCTGAAAAGATCAGCTATCTCAGCCAGAACAAGCAGGTTACCTTGCCTCGGATGGTGAGTTACCGTACAGTCGCTTGAGTAATAGACCTACACCTACCTATATTTGAAAGTGCTCAATTAACAGTGTGGGAATGGTAATTTTTTTTCTCATGTCCAGTCAATTAGCCAATGCTTATTACTAATTTTTTTTTTTCATGATTTGATATTTAATCATTTTATACACATGTTCAATTAACCTTGCTTTCTTCCATTTCTTTTTCTCTTTTCAGTTGCAGATGTCAAGTTCATTAGTCTTGAGGACGACTCATCTAAATGTGTGAATCCAGGCCAAATGGGGGGATGGATTGGGGGATTCATAAGTTGAGAGAAAGGAATTGTATGTGTGTGTCTAGTACAAGTTGTATGGATGGAGAAATCGTTCAGGGAAATAAGACATGATGGCAAAGGCACACTCAAAACACCGCCTCGCCCAGTCGAGAGGGGCTGGAAAGATGGATGTTTACAATTAAGGTCAACAAAATTTTGATTCTGATAAAGAATTCAACTTAAAAATTCTTAGTTCCACATTACAACCACATAAAACACATTGGTTTATAAAATCAAAATTTCAAGTCTACTTCCAATCATAATTCCATTCTGAACTTCACAAACTTAAAAATATTGACTCTTACTCTTAGGTCAAAAGTGCAAATAAGACATTTTAAAAAAACCCTTGGCAGTTGGTAATCTTGAAGAATGGGCTGAAAAGCTACTGGCCGGCTAAAGAGCAGGCTAAAAGCCACTGTCTGATTCCTTACCTGTCTTTCTTACTTTCATTTCACTTTTCACAGCTTTCCAGGCTGAATGCTCAGTAACATCAAGAAGGGCATCTGTCCTAATGTTATGGCTTCATAAATTATTTTAATACAATCTAAAGATTGAAAAATCCATTTAGAACATCTGTCATTCCCTGCTTTGTCAAACTGAAGCAATAATTCCACAAGAATGACTAAAAAATAAGTTTCAACTTAAAATGCGTTTTTCTCAGCTTTTTGTGTTGTGGAGGCAGCATCTTTAAATGCCTCTCATTTCGTCAAAAATTTAGGATATTTGAAAAATTTTAACTGCATTATGACAAGAAAGACTTTTAGAGTACAAAAATATCAGCAGCTGGAAAGTGATAAATTTCGACATGCAACGGGTTTTCTCAGACCACCACACATATAATTCTGAATATTAAGAAAGGCCCCCTGTAGAAAGGTTACTCTGAATTCATCCACAACCAACACTTATTATTCCCACAAAAAGAAAAACAAATTCTTAATGATCAAAAATTGACATTTATAAGTAAAACTACTTATTGAAATGACTCAAAAGAGCTCCCTTTTTCTTTGCTTGATGTCAAAATAAATAGGATATTGATAAAAGGCATCTAATGGAGAGATTTATGGATGAAAAAATTATGTCTAAAACGGAAAAAAAAGGACAAAAATAGCACTCAAACGGAAAAAAGAACCCAACAGCTGAACAAAAGCCATCAAACTGAAACTGTACATGGCAAAGATCACCAAGGATCTTTTACCGCCCTTTGTACCAAACGTACTCTGTCCATCTAAAAAGCAAGTGACACCAATAGTATTTTTTCAGTCACAAAAAGAACACAGATGGGAGAAGGCCACTGAATATGCTTCAAGAGAGCCTGCCAGAAGACCAAGAATAGACAGCAGAAGATGCTCTCCCTCGACACTTTGTCATCTCTCTTACATGCATAGTAAGCAATACAGGCAGCAGGTTACCCATGTAGACTGCTGCCTGTATTGTTTACTACGGCATTGAATGCTGGCGCGAAATGTTTGAAATCGAAAAGCTAGTGTGAACCATTTATAGAATGAAACTGATGCATTCTTCAAGGAATCATTGCAACTTTAAAGTTCCATTTGGAAGAAACCTCCTTTAACAATAAAAAAGATGAATATTATGCAACATGTCAAAATTTAAGTAAATTCAGTGGTTCACAACTTTTTTTAGGAAGGAAACACATGTAATACAGTCCAACACACAAACCTATACTGAATATATATACTATATATATATGTAACGATGCAATCAAACATCATAAGACATCTTGAATAGAAACTCACCTGCCAATACTTGCTGCAAACAATGAGTACAGTACGCAAATTGCCAGGACAACATTTCAATGTCTGAGCATTCAAACAGCGAATTTGTTTGGATTCATTCTCCTCAATCTTAGCACCCTTAAAGGAAAGAAAGAGTCCAAAGTAAGGTGTTGGGACAAAGTTTGAAGAACAAAAACAAAAACAAAAACAAATGCTTAACTTAACCATATTTAAGCTGTCTCAGATGTTAAGAAAAGAGTCTATCTCCAAATCTATAAAACATTTGCTTGAAGTTGAAATCATTGAGGAAAGCATTTCTTGTACAATTTCTATCTATTTCAAAGCGTGTAAATTATTTATTTCTTTGAATTACAGACACAGCAGGACCTCTATTATAAGAACACTCCTGGAAAATGAAAAACGGTCCCAAGTTACCAGGTTTCCCATTTTCCTGGGGTCAGGCTAAGACCGATGAGAGCGTTGTCATTGCACGCGAGTCAATGAAGACAGGGGTTTAATTGGTCTATTCAAGTTGAATACCTCTGTACCTCTACCTCTTTAAAGTTAATTTTGACCATTTATCAGATACACATATGTGGCTTTTACAACCCTCTGAGTACTGGTCTTGAAAACAAATGACAGGCTGGTTGACAAAATCAGAATCACACTTATCGGCAGCGATTGCAACATGGCTTATTATTACATCGATGCCATCTCCACAGAACTCATTTTCTTAGTTTGCCCCATTGCTTCATGAAACAAGTTGACCGTCATTCTTTGCAAGGGTCTATTAATTTCATCTAGGTGTTGGCATAGCATTTTCTTGATTTGGGTGTCAGGGGAATTTTCTTTGTTTTTTTTCTGGGGTCTCATAATAACAGACTGTTTAATTCATGAGTAATGCGAGGCATTGTGGAGAAAATGTAAAAAAGTTATACTTGAAATTGCTTTGAAATTAAGGACACATTTGACAAAATCGTCCCAATTTCCCAGGGATATTGTCCCGATTAGGGATATAAATTATGTAGAAAAAATTCTGTTCCCAGAAATTTTGTCTCATTTCCTGCGTTTTCTTATTCCAAAGGGTCCCTATAACAGAGGTTCCACTGTATTAGATTTAAACACATTGAAAACAAACAGCCATTACAGTATGACGGCACTTTCCTCAGTGAGAAAACTTTGAATGTCTTTAGTTCTGATCAATTTTTGACAAGTGTTGGTTGGTGATCACATGATTGGTGTCTGAGCCTTTCCTTTTCATTCGGTAGGTCTAGGACTCAGTAAATAAATTTTAGAGATGAGAAAATTAAAAATTCAAATTTCAGAATGTTTCCACTGAGTTATAGAAATTAGTTTCAATATATGACTCAAAAGTTTCTTCATTAATTCATGATTAGTATTAGCCTTCAAGTTCTTAAAAAAACTTAATCTGCGGTATTTAAAAAAAAGCTTTAAATGAATTACTATAATAACAGGGTTGAGCACTAAACAAATTCTGTACATCATTAGATCTATCGATGTTAATCACATCAGTGAAAATAAAGATAAAAATCTTAAATTTTCAATGAGCAAATGTAATGAGGATGACCCTTGGATTATATGTATCAGGACCACCCGGCAAAATCATCATTCAATTTATATTCCTTCTTTTGAAGAAGGATGGGGGGTGGGGGTGGGTGGGCGGTTGGAGGCTATTGATATAATGAAAAGTGCATTCATCAAGCCTTATAAATAGATACCTTTAATTCGACCTGAGAATGACTCCATACTTTCACAACACCAGCATTTGTGATGGCTAAAAACACATCATCTGCACGGAAAAAGACAAACAATTAAATTACAGTAAACCCCCACTCTTAACAATACTGTTTCTGAGTAAATAAGGCGGCAGATCTCCATGAACATTTTTACTAGCAATAAAAGTCATATCACAAAGTATCTTAGTAATCACCATAACCTTTGGGCGAAATGACATGAGGCAGTAGCCGCTCAAATTTGCTGCTTCGATAATATTCTCTTTAGAACCACTCTTCCCTGTCATTTCTGCCCACAATGTCATATTTCTATTGTCTACTGAGTCTACCTTTAATCCCTTTCCCTGTTTCTTTTATGTACAGTAAAGCTCTTTCTAAAGTATTGTGTCTCTTAATGTGACCAAGAAAAGGGAGGCTCTTGTGTTAAATATTTTAGACTAATTGACTATCTGTCTTGTAATTCACAATTCATAAAGTTGTCGAATAAATGCATGTCTTTAGTATTCTAATTTTAATGTCATCACTTTGCCCTTTCCACAGATCTTCAATGTCATTCAATTTCACCTTTGCAATAGCTTTTCTTTTCTTGACTTCAGTTTGTGACTTTTTATCTCCATAGAGTAAGGAATTATAAACTGTTTATTCTGGCCAACATTACATGATCTAGCCCATAACCACAAGTCAATGAAATCCCTTTATTAGTTTGCCTCACCTAATAATAGCAATAATAATACAAGAGTTTAGGAATTGGGCTATATCGTGAGAGGATAAGCCATATCTTATCGCAAAAATTTATTCTAATTAAATGCTTCTCAAAAGAGAATTTTCATGCTTGCATTTTTATAAACAATTCTTGACCAAAAATTGATTGAATCAAATAATAATTACCTGGCCGGGATGATGGAGAAATCACTGAGCAAGCACTTATCCAATCCGCTTCCACGCGAGTTACAAGGGAATATATAACCTCTAAACTAAGAGGATCCATAATAAGGACTTCATCGTAGTAACCATTACATACCAAACGAAGAGTTTTGGCAGATTTCAAGTGACAGGACTTGGGAAAGAAAACAAAATAGCACATATCTTATAGTTGTCTTTTTGCATTCAAAATTTTGTGATCCCAATCATTTAGCAATCAAAAGACTATGAAAGGAAAAGTGTGAAACTTTACATTAAATTATTCAGCAACATATTGCAAAATTTAAGGTTTACCAAAAACATGATATTCTTTTCTCAGGGGAAGAAGATTGTGTGTGTGTGTGTGTGTGTGTGTGTGTGTGTGTGTTCAGGGGAGGAGGGGAGAAGGGTGATATTTCTTATATTTAAAAAAATGCAAATGGAGGAACAAACTTCAGACAGAATTTCCAAAAATTGTAAAAATAAACAGCAATTAATAATTAAGTCAATCTTTCTTTGAAAGCATTATTCTTGTTGCAATCAAATATGTCATAGTTTGACCCCAAACTTACCATGATGTCAGAATGAATCTTGTCCATCCTAATATTTTCAATGCAACGTCCATCACTGAGGTCCCACAAACACATTTCTCTAAAACATAATAATGACAACACAATAATTAATTATAATATGATACACAATATAGGGTACACAATAATTAATGAGAACAAAATAATGCATCATAATATGATATACAATATAACTTTAAGGTATATTAGTTCTCAAGGTTTAACTGCAAAAAGATATTTCTTTTACTATACCATCGGGGGCTGGGGACAAAAAGGTGGGGAAGTGGTGAAGGAGAATTGTGGAATAAGAAATGTTTGCTTAACATTATATTTTTATATTTCAGTTGCACAAGGTGTGATTGGGCATGGAACATTGAGTTTATATACCGGTATGTACAATTTTGGGGGCCTACACTTCCTACTGCCATGGAAATGGTGGCCATTTTGAATTTTAGCCCTTCATTTCAAAGACGTCACTGTATTGTATTCTTTCAGTTTTAAATGTATTGCATTCAAATATTTTTGGAAAATAAAAGACATCTTTTTCCAAATGCTATGTACACTTCCATGTCCCATCATTATCTAAAAATTGTCATAAAAAAGAGTCTATGCACTCAATCAAGTCAAAACAATCTGCATCTACAAGGGGAATGATTTTTCTTGCTAAAATATTAACATTTTAAAAATGTGTTTTGTTTTGTTTTGTATTTTTGGCTGAAAATCACATTCTCAGAACAGGGG